>VZRN01000882.1:277872-348709 GCA_013397935.1 Dasyornis broadbenti
AAAAAAAAAAAAAAAAGGTTGTAAAATATTGTGTGGATGGTAAGAGGTAAATTATCTTAGAAAATGCTACCACTTCATCAAAAGCACATTTCAAAAGCAAAGTGTTTTGCCTATGCTTAGGATGAATGACTTGTAGTACCGGCCATTCTAATCAGCAGGACTTGGATTTTTCAGTGATCTATTTCTGAGTTTCTATTTAGTGTCCCATTACAGTCTTACCATTACTCTCTCAGGCCAATCAACAAATCCTCTTGGTGATTTTTATTCCTACATTTTGAGGTCTTGTGCCGTGAGAATAAATGTGATCTTACACTTTGGAACTCTGTCAGTAGCCAGTCGGAAGTTATACACAAAAAAAGGCGGCATTCCTTTTCTGCTCTGTGAAAATTCCCAGCAGAGAAACACGAACCTTCAGTATCTCCACTCAGCATCGTGGGCTGTCTGGGCCTTAACACACACTGTATGTCTGACTGCAGCTGAATAGACAACCTTGTTTCCTTTCAACACAGGGAGTCAGATCAGCACTCACTCCTGGGAGAAGGGGGAAGGGAAATGAAGTTATACCAGCAGAGGATGTGGCTCATGAACTTTTCCCCTAACTGTCTTATCAAGGATGTGAATGTCTGCATGTACAATGGGGCAATTCTCACCGAAGAAGAGGCAAGGTTGTCTAGGAAGGACTGGGGGATAGGATGGGACTGTGTCATTGTAAGAAACCAAATAGGATCTCGTTGGTAGCCGATAGCATTTCAGATGCAAACAGCTGTACACTATGGCTTCACTGGCTTTCCCACAGCCAGTGGCAACTGCTTAAATGGGTGTGGAGGGAGAGACAGGATCATTTGAAAAGTTAATACAGCATTGTGGCAAGTTACAAAAGAGCATGGCATTGAAGCCAGAAATTTGCTGCTCCCTGTCGCTCAGGTTCTTCTTGGTTTCCTCTTCCCAATTCCTTTTTTTTAAAACCTTTTTTCTGATCAGCTGCTAAACTTCAGTAGCCTGTGAATTGACAGAGCTGCTGAGAGTGCTCTGGGGAAGCTCTGGCAGAGAGTACGCTCTGCCACAGGTACTTTAAATCATGACCTCCAATCCTTGCCTGTCACAGTAGCAACAGGGCAATGATCCCACTTGGGTCCTGATTTGGGATAATTGCACCATTTGTGGGTGTCCCACTGGCTGAACTGTTTTCTGTCTTAGTTCTCAGACCTGTTGTTGAAGAGGCCCATTTCTTGGATCTTGTGTTGTTGTTTATATTGGATATTCTTTAAACAAGGTACAAGCTTATCACTCGCACATGTGGTAGCCTGTACAACAGATTGGTCTCAGATAATTTTTTCCTTTTCCACTACTTTTATTTTTCTTGAAATTACTTCCTTAAGGCAGATAAGTGAGAAACAAGACTAAAGAGAAATGGACAGTCCTGAATTAGAATATGGTAATATCTGCAGGAAGCACTTTTAATATAAAACATTGCTTTTTATTTGACATCTTTATTCATAGTTATTTTTATAATGAAACAATGATTTATCAGCTGTTTAATGCATCCTAGTTTGTTGTTAACCTAGTAAGTAAGATAAACACAGAGAAAACCACTCATTTGTATGAAGTTCACTTAAGGAAACTAATTTATCTGGAGCAGTAAGCTAACGTGACTTTTTAAATAGACGTTTACTACTATGGAATCATAATTACTGTAATCAAGACACACAAAAATCTTTTGTAAAAATAATTATAATTTAAAAGCATGCAGCTCAAAGTTGCTGCTATAATAATGACTATAATAGCAACTGTTTAGCATTTGGACATTTTTTTGGCAGGAGGGCTTTTCATTGTTTATTGTGAGAAAGAAACAGGCTCTGAGAAAACATGCAAATTTTCAGCAAAGGAAAAAGCAGCATCAGGTTTGCAAACAGAGTGGCAGAAAGTCTGTTTTGCTTCTACATCTTTAGCGCACATAGCCTAGAATGATTTAAAGTAATTTAAAGGTTCCTTTGGAGGATCTCTGTTTAATATATCGTGGAAGATTGCAAAATATCTGTTTCATAGTATCCCTGGCATCCAGACACTCAGGCTGTGTGGCAGTCAGCGTTTATTTTCTTGCTGTGTTTTTCATTCTGAAATTCCATTCTCTGTTGGGATCCAGAGTTCACAGAACTCATTGGTAATCAGCAATTTGCTTAAAACAGGAACTATCTGTTAATATTTATTACTCATTGTTCTTGAAATGTGATCAAATGCCTGTCATCATGTATATAGAAAAATTAAGGATTAGATAGCGTGAACAAGTATGTTTCAAAGGAAAGATGGTGTATCACTGGTGTGATATATTTTCTCAATTTGTTCTGTCAGCACTCATTTCTTCACTTATCTTCTGAGAGGAGACGAATATTATTGTTGTACAAAAGAAATTCAGACCATTGTACTTAAAAATTAATTACAATCAAGAAAAAAAATACATTGAGTCCACATTTTAATGCTGTCTTTCTGTAGAAAGACAAAGGACTGATACACTGTACATTGTTTTTATCTGCACATTGTTTTTATTTAGATTTCTGTGGCATACAATGAAAGCTCTTCTGACAGATATTATAAATGCATCTATAGAATGAAAACAAACAGTAATCTTTTCATTTAGACCAGAAGTTGTTTAAAGAAAGATGTAAGTCAAATATCTCTCCCATAATATAGCATCCTATTCCTCATTTACAGATTCCCTGTATATTACATATCAGATTTGCTTTTCATGCTGTCACTTACTCCACCCATTCTGCTCCATTCTGAACTTCTACCCCAAAACAATTTAATGTCCTTGTCCCCCCTCATCGTCTTTTCCTTGGTAAAGCAACTATGCCCCATGTTTTGCAGGTTCACTGCTCTCCTTCTCCCTCTACTTCCATTAACTCTATCTCCATTTTTACTCCTTAGCCCTCCGCTAGTTTCCTTTGAGTCAGAGAAAAAAGACTCAGGACAGGTCTTGTTTTCATTTGAATCAATGAATTCAAATTTTAAGGGAAAGTTACACCTTGGCCCTGTTTGATTCTTAGACACTATTCCAAACCATTCCTTATTTTATGTACTTTGTGATGTCGGTAATACTCCTTTTCTCTTTGTTCTCTCATGTGATTTTCTTCCTTTTCTTATCCTGCCATCTTGTTCTTTTTCTTTAGTTCACTGTATCTTCTTTTTCACCCTTAGCTTTTACTTGTGTTCTTCTCATACCAGCTCTCAGTGGTTTGGGAAGTGGGATTGAAGGTCTCAGCGGAGGAGACCATGGATTCATGGAGGAGTTTGTATAATAAATGTGTAGCCAGGGGTGTGTCTACAAACAGTGGATATGCACTTACACAGCTGGATGCTGAAGACTGACTATTTAGAAATCTCTCCCTCCCCCAACTAAACAATGATAGAGGGTATGGACAGTGGAACAGACTTCCCTTTTAAACTGCAAGGATGCCTACTCTTCCCTTCCAAACAGAGGTGTCCCTTCCGCCTACAGACTGCATGCAAAAAGGAAATTATTTTAATTAATTTGTTAAACCAAAGGGAATGTCGGAACGAACAGCCAGATACCTTTCAAAACAAAAACATTTAGGCCAAAATAAGGGGAAATAAGAGACAATACGTTTGAAATGCTGCTTTATACAAGCCTTTCACATGGCTCCAAAAATGTCTGTATTTCTTCCAGTTATGTCTACCACCTAGTGTTAACTTCAGAATGGTGATGTATTGGGTGCTTTGCTTAGCCACTCTGTGAATGGTTCCCATTCACCACAAGTCTCAGCTCACTCCATATGCAGGCAAAACTCCCAGTGAAGACAATGAGAGTCCAGGTCCCCTGACTCACATTTTGCTCAGGCAAAACCCCCATTGTCCAGTGATTGCTTTGCTCAGTGAGCAGTGATTCAGAAGTGCTGAATAGGAACCCAGTCAGCTGTGCTTTGATATTATTTTCCTGATGATTCATTAATTCTGTAAAATCATTATAAATTTATTTTTAGAATTAACCAGTAATTTTGGTTTAGGCTAAACATTAAAAACATATCATCCATGAGAAGAGGGCATTTTGGGAAAAGTATCATTAAAACAGCGCTTTTTCTGAGATCTGAATATTTCTTTTAAAGTATTTTCTATTCCTGACTTCCTCTAGGCCCAGGAATATGAGAGCATTTCATTCTTTGATCAGGTTCCTGATAAATTATTAAAGAGTAAGTTCCAGTGATTCAATGACACAAAACAGGAGAATAAAATGAGAGATGAGTGAAATGAGATGGTCACCTTCGGTTGCTTTTGTCATGCTCTATTCAAACCATTTAAAACCATTTAAAGGTTATGAGAACCTTTTTAAATCACAAGTCAATAGTGTGTTCAGTAACAAGTGAGACTCAGAACTCCTGTTTGCACAAAAACCATACACAATTGACATCTTGTTTGACTGTAAGAATAACATTTTACTTTGATGGACTTATGTGAATTCCATGAAAATGAAATATGCTTTGTCTCAGGTTAAAATTTTTAATCTTATATTTCCCCTATTTTATCAGGGATGTGTGAGGTGCTGAATTCCTTTATTTTCTGATATCTAAGGACTTTCTTAATGCAGGGTAAAATAAGTGTAAAATGCTACTATATTCACTTCCCACTAATTTCACTGCTGTGAATTGTACAACAATTGTACTACAGAGTTATGCTTTAAATAGATATGTAGCATAACCCTTAAAATATTTCATTTTCATTACCAGAAACTCCAGGAACCCTCTCTAACAGAGAATCCCATCTTCCACAGACAAGTCCCTGCTCTGACAGTTGTGGGACCAGTGATCCCGAAGGTGCAGCCGTCTCCCTATCACAGAACTTTTCTTCATTCACATTTAAAATGTTGATATTTAGTAAAAGCCCCTCAAAGCCTCAAAAATGACAACATAGTGCAGGGGTCATGAATCACATAGTTTGTGTTGCAGATGAATCTATTAATAGAGAATGTATTAAACAGGAATATTTAGAAAATCCTGGAAATCCATTTTGCCCAGTAATCCAGGATGGATGTCATCTAGGTACAGGTTTTCCATCGCCAATAATTTTGCTTTCATTTAGGTTCTTGTATAAGGACATTTTAGACATAACATTCCTACAGAATATTCCATCACTCTTCATCCTGCTTCAATAGATCTCTGCTGATGATTCTTTTCATTGAAGGCTTTTTTCCTTTTTTTTTTCCTTTTTGCCACAGATATAATCTTTTCCTACTAGACTCTTCTAGATGATGCATTTTAATGATCACTTAAGGCCTTCTTCCCATCCCAAATATTGGTTTCCTCAAGTTTCTCCAAGTAGAGACCAACTAACCTCACAAATTTCCATACATGTTTAAAAAGTAAAAATAAAATCAGGAAATTTTTTTCTGTGTCAGGCTGTTTTCTGAACTTTTTTCTCTGAAGTCACATTGGTAAATGTAAAAGGATCTATCACATCTCTTTTCATAAGTTATCTCTGTGTTGCAGCCCTTAAATTATCCTTTGCTACTGTGATTATGTAGATTACAGCAAAAAAATCCACCTGAGGAGGAGCACAAGAAATCTTGTAACTTCCTCTTGAATTTTCAATTTTTAAAAAATTTATTAGCAAACTGCTTTTCTGAGAGAGATTTCAGCTCTGGATTACTTTAAGAGCAATTTACAGTTCTATTCATTTTCTGAGAGCTTCACATAAGAGTCCTGGAGAAGGAACATATCCAGTTCCTGCAGTAGGACATCAGATAATAACACCCCCTCCCAGACTCACCAAATCAGAAATATTCTCTGCTTTCTAGTACTTTTAACAGAATACAATACAACTGGATACTCATACAGTACTTCTAGATGAAGTCTTAGCACCCAGAATAAACAGTAATCTTCAAACAGCAAGATAATTTTTACCTCCCTTATTTCATTTCTTTGTTTTTTTAATACCAAAATCAACTTAATCTTTCAGTTATTTTTAAGTATTTAAATATGAATTTCACCATATGCCAAATTTACTCTGATATAGGAGGTTCTGTGGTAATTTTTAATAATAAAAAAAAAAATCAGAAACTGTCAATTCTAGTATAGATGAATCAACATATTTCTACACTCTAATATTAAGACAAAAGGTTATGATTTTAGTTGGCACTAGTATAAGTCAGCATCTTTGACTATGTTGAAAGCTAGATGTTTTGAAAAGCTATCACCATGAAATCGCAGGAAAATCCTGTGAAAATTCTGCTAAGCAGATGACTTCAGTCTTATTCAGAAGATATTCTTCAATCTGAGATAACATGTTAAGGTATCCACCAATTGCTCTGTGCATTTCTTAAGAAAAGATCTTCTTAAAAGACTTTTACCCTCATGAATATTCTGTAGGTAGCCATTTGATCACATTACTTAGCACGAACAGCCCACAGAAGAGAGAACATCCCTGACATCTGTGTTTGCCTTTTATCAGCCTGCAAAATTTGCAATTCTGTCTTTGGAGCTATGTGTGGCTTTTGAATGAAAGCTTGACCAACCAGTAAGATTATTGGAATATAACCTGGGCTGCAAAGTCATCTAAAAATTGTTTAGGAACTTTCCTATTTCAGAACTCCTTGTTGCTTTGTAACTTGGATCAAATCACAAAAGGATCCAACAAGCACCAGAGACAGGTGACAATAGAAGACAGGAAGGTACAGCTGGTGGTAGAAATGTGGTCAGAGCTGAGAGAAGATGACCCTTTGGAAGTCCTGTGGTCTTTAATGGTCTCAACCAGCACCTTAATTTAACTGGCATAGGGTATACAAATATTTCCAGAGAAACAAAGGATGGCTGAGCATGTTTACCTGCCCCTCTTTCCCACTATCAACAGATCAAAAAGATCATGAATGAAACATCAGTGAAATCTGGATGCTGACATAGAGTGTGCTCAAGGTTGTGATTCTAAACCCCGACTTCAGTATTCAAAGAACTCATATGTGTTAATCTTAAAACTATTCTTCTCATGCTAAGGTCTTTGAAGTCTTTCACTCTCTGGACAAGAATGTTAGTTCTACCACAGGGCAGAGAAAGCAGACACAGTTTTCCTTGGAATTAATGGGAGCAGCCAGACCTGAGGAGGTTATACCCTGCCAACATTGCAATACTAATAATATCCTTCTATTCCTGAATTTTTTTCAAAACAAACAATCAAAAAAGAGCCTTGCCCTTACTAACATTGCATTCTCCTTTTTAAACAATATATGTAAGATTATTCCCTGACTTTTTTCTGTACTCAAACATTTGAAAGTCAGTACATGCACTCATTTTTGAATCACAGGAGCTCTGTGTAAACCACAAAACTGATCAGCAAATACACAAATAGAAAAAATCCAAACTGATGGATTTGTAAGAGAAAAATCTTAACAGGGATCATCAGATAATAAATGCACTAGTACCACATTTATATACTATTTCTATGGTTTTACTGCCACTTGGGTTTATTTATTTAAATTGACTTCATCATGAGATTTAGAAAATACTTTTTTCAGTATTTTTGGGCTCTCAGTATAGCATTCTGTAGTATATCTGAACAAGAGTCTTGCAGACAGGAAAACATTAACTTCTTCCTTTTAACTGCTGCATTTGACAATGTGAATTCTAATACAAGTAAAAAAACTGTTATTAGAAAAGTTTAATATTGCAATAGTTCTGCCATAGTTCCTCTCATAACATTTTTGGAGACACTGTTCAGAATAGCTACAGCATCACTTTTAAACTAGACATTCCCCTGAGTTCAGAAAAGCTTCCAAACCTCTTACTTCCAGCATGTTAATCCATTACTGATTATATTACACACATGTGAAACTTGAGGGAGAAATCTCTCAGCTGCATTTTTGCAACATCTTTAATGTCATTTTGCTTTTCCTTTTTATGCTTGCCTCTCCCTTTTATTCACAAATGTGGTAATGAGCGAAATCTTCTGAATGTACAATGACTTTTCATAGTTAAAGTGGTTTTGTTTTCCTATTCTCCATTGTTTCCTTGATAAATCTGCACTTTGATCTTGAAGCTGCCTTACCCCTGGCACAGCTCTCATTCTGGTGGTGCCTGTGGATTGTTTGAATGAAGAGTAAAAAGTTGCGTTTCTAAGCACATGAAAATGTGAGAGCTGTGATTTAGAAAAAGTATAGAAATTTGCTGTTTTGTTTTCAGAAAAATGTGTATCCTCTGAGCAAACTCAGAGGCAAAAACATTACATTTCACACAGCTTGCAGTAAGAGCTGTGAATTTCTTCCCAGGGCTATTGTGAAGAAATTTCATATAAAACTTAGGTGTAAGTTAGCTGAATGAGTGAAACTGGACCGAAACAGCTGTCCCAGTATCTCATCACTATGATATCTTCTATCAAAATTTAAAAATAAGACAATCAAAAAAATTCAGAAAAATATCTGCTTTCCTCAGATCTGTTTCTAATTGAAATTCTAATTACATTACAACAGTGAAAACAGACAATTTGAATTATCTTTTGTCACAGGTTCTATGTGAAATTCTATTCCTATAGAATACAGCCTGCTCAGTGGCAGGGAACTGGTGATTGAGGGTTTAGGGAGAGCTCTTTTCCTTGAATATTGCATTACAAGGGTACACCTTAGATACAATTTGATAACTGGCAATGATTTGAGATACGCCATAATAAGAAAATAAAAATTGAAAAGGCAGGAAGAAAAAATTAGGCGTTCTTCAACCAGCTATCTCCCCATAGGCTCTTTTTTGAAGCTGAAAAAACAAAAATTCTATCAGCTGTTGTGGGTTTAGAAATGCCAATTTTTTGAGGGAAAAGGCAATGGAATCCCCACAAAGATCTCTTTATTTAGGGCATTTGCATTAGAATTATAAATACAGCATGTACGTACGGCATGATATGGTCGTGCTGCTTCTTATTTTTCATTCCATATTTGTGTTTACAAAGGTTGATATGTTGGCACAGCAGGAATCTTATGTTTGCCCTGTAGCCATATACACTCCTGGCTCATACAGGCAGCCACACTGGGAGCTCTTTGGTACCCTGCCAAAAACCTCAATCCTGCAATCAAAAGCAATATTTTCTTCATGGACAAGAAGTAATTCAGTCTCTGTGCATGTTTGGTTTGGTCCTAGTGTGATGAGCAGTTTAGAAAACACTCTGTATTTGCATGGCAATTTCGTAACTCCGTGTGGGCAGCGGAGTCAGAACGCTCACAGGGATTTGTGTTCCAGGTACTCGTCACCATGACTATGGCATCTGCAAACTCTGCGTGTTCAAAAATCCACATTTGACTGTGGATATTGGGAGGTTTGCTTTCTGACTATCAGGACAGTTTGCAACTCCAAACAACTACAGGGTTCTGTGTGCTGTAAATTGTGACCAGGCTTGGAGGTGGCTTCATTGTGCTGACACTGACATACTGGGAGACTAAGGACGAGGAGTTCTTTCAAAAGAAATAGAAGAAATGTACCTTCATTTGTATAGGGATTTAACGTCCGATGACAAATGTTAAAGAGCCTCAGCTGATTAAGCCTGGTGATATCTTGTTGGGATGGCCTGATAATGAAGGGAGATAAAGCACCTCTGAGAAACCAGATAGCACCCAGGTCCCCAGGGCAGGTTGTGCCTTTTGTGTCTTTTAACCACAGAAAACAGACAGACTGTGCCCTGAAGGGCTTTCTGTCTGAAGACATAGAATAAAGTAGTTTGCACCAAACAAATCAATTTGTTGGGGTATTGGCTTTGCTGTAACTCTTGTATGGAATGCACGCTATGTCTTTTCTTCTGAGTCTGGAGAATGGGGAGGAAGTACTTTTAAAAGAAATACAGGGATAGGAAACAACCACAAAATCTTTATAGCTGGAAATTTGCCATGAGGTTGAGGCCTTATGGAGGGATTTGGTAGAAGATAAAGATATGTCTGGTTATTTATTGCAATTTTAAGAGGCAGGCTTTTCAAACCACAATATCATGATAGAAGAAGTTTTAATTGTCTTTAGGATTTTGGTGATAAAAGGAAAAAAAAAAAAGGATATAATGTTCTTACAGCAACAGGTATTATTTATTGTGTCATTACTTTCTGAATTTCAATTACCATTAATTAGCCCGGACATGTGCTTTGTTAGGATCTGTTACTTGAACTATGTTGAGACATAAGACACATATGTAAGTTTCCCACTGAATCCTGCGAATTTGACTCAGTTTGCCTGAAATGTTTCAGGAGGCGCTTGCAGAAAAGCTCTGCTGGCAGGAGAGGCTCTGTGGCAAACGCTGCGAGGAGTGCACCAGTGAGTAACCAAGGATGAATAGGAGTTGCAGCAGTGTGAGCTGGAACAGCTGCAGCCAGAAAGGACACACAGCCCATGTGTGCCCTAAAATGTATTCTAGTGCAAGCAGGTATCTCTAGTGGAGCATGCCAGCTCAGCAGGGAACATGAGGAAAAAGAAACAGTAAGAGAGCAGAGCAATCGCATCACCTGCCCAGGGGTACAAATGACACAGCTTGGCTCAGGCGTAAACGGATCCTGTCTGTATGTCTTCCAGGCAGGGCTCAACATCTTCATATAGTCACACTGAGTAAAAAACTGGGGAGATCTGTACTGTGTGGGAATGTAAGATCACATGGCTGTACTGCTACGGTTCAAAATTTTTCTGTTTTCTGTAGTCTGCTATGTTAAGCAAATAGAACAAAGAACACCCCCCCACTGTTTTGTGGAGAGACATATTTCAAGTGCACTTTACTAATATCTCTGTGAGGCACTCAGGGTTGGAGAAAAATGGAGTGCAAATAATGTAAACTTTTTCAGTTTTTGGAATTTTGATGTCTTTGTTGTACTATGGAAAAAAGTGCTTTTCTTTAGTACTTGTAATATTGTCTTTCATTTTTAGTAATAAAGATAATTTAATTTTCTTTTTGTTAATTTTGGCTATGCAAACACAGTAACTTTTACATAACTGGTTATGATGGTGACTCTATCAAGTGAATGTAAAGTGTCCCCATTGTTGTTAAGCTATTACCATTGACTGTCACCGTTATTTTTTTTTCCACATTGCTATGACTTTGGGACAGCTGCTGAGCATTTTTTGGTTCCATTGAGAGGTTTGCACACCATCTCCACCTGAATTAGCCTCCAAGGCTGACTGTAAAATACTTATAAAAGGCAATTAAGCAGACTGGGCATGTGAAAGCTTCAATAATAAACTCTGCTGACCTTTCTGGATGGTGCATCTTTGATCGTTTTATCTTGATTTTCTCAACAGCTCTTTTTCTCAGAGTTGTTTTTTCTTGGCTCTTCTCTTGGCAGAACAGCTGCTTCTCTCTGGCCACTGGGTAAGGCCTTATTTTATTTATTCTTGCCTTTAACTTTTGTAGGGCAGCCAGATACATGGGGATGGGTGTTATATAACAAATACAATAAATAAATAAAGCCCAATTTGCAACGTTTTTGCTGTCCACAGTGAAAGCTGTGGTCATGGAGAAAGGAGTTCATTACACAAAAATGCCCTGTTTGATCCTGTTGGGGCAAATGGCTAAAAAAATAGGAGGGTAGTTTGAATACAAGGCTCAAAAGCTGAAAAGCAAAATTAACAGAAAATCAACTGGTTTAGGAACAACTACTGGACTTGTTGGGTGATTTTGTTAAAAAATAAATTTGAAGCATAGAACATCTCTTTAGGCGAAAAAAGTCACTGAATTTAGATTTAAATTCTTAGTCCTTCTAAATTTAAAATGGTTGAAACTCAGGTTGCTGCTGGCACTGACCACTGAGAAGCAATGCCAGAGTCTCAGTGTACTGTGGAAAGTTGATTATGCAGAGCCAAAAGACTGATCAAGGATTCACGCACTGCAAGCCGTCACTGAGTTTATTTGAAACACTAGGATAGATTTTATAGTGTTTAGAACTTTAAAAGGGTTTGAAAGAAGAGGTCAGCAGGGTCTGTTTTTGCAGTAGGCTTTAGGGCTTGAGAAGAGGCCTTTGCTAGTGTTGCCAGAATTTCCAGATGCTTTTAAAGACTAAAGGCTGTTTCTTCCCAGCTTTCACCTCTACAATAATACTCCTGCCCTTTCCCCTACCATTTCCCATTTTGCCCTTTCATTAGTCCCTCTTTCTTTCTTCCCATGTCATTACTTCTCCCTGTTCCTTCTCATTACATCTCTTCCCTTGAACCAGTTCTTCCTATTACGCTCTTTAGTCTTTGGGATCAAATACTGTTTGCATTATTTTTCCCTTAGGGAGTAAGAGCTAAGTTGCCATCAAGAGTGGAGAATGTCTCCTAAAGTGGATGGCAAAGTAGAAGAGGCTCATAACTGTTTTGTTTGAAATCAGAGTAAGAGAGGCCTGATGATAAAATTTGAGCACACAGCCCAAACAGAAGCTTTGTTGTTGCTGGCCTTGTAACTCTGTCAGAACCATAGGTACCTTTATCTGTGTTAGGAGCAGCATATTTTCACAAGATATGTTAGTGTGCCCTTGCAGAAGGCCAACCACATTAACAAGATGATTTTTAGAATGTAGCCAGGAGGTCAAAGGAGCCTATTATTCCCCTTTATTTGGCGCTAGTTATACCTCAGTCTGACTACTGTGTCAAGCCTTGCACTCCCAAGAGCAAGAAAGCCATCGACACTGAGTTCAGCAGACAGCTGTGAAGCTGATCATGTGGCTGGAGCACATGTGACATATGAGGAGAGAACTGGGGTGGTTCTGCCTTTAAAAGAGAGGGGAAAAAGAGGCAGATCTTATTGCCCTCTTCAAATATTTCACGTGAGAGGGTATAGAGAAGACAGATGCAGACTTCTCAGAGGTGCCCAGTGGAAAAGACAAGGGGGCAATGGACACAAGTAGGAACAAGAGACTTCGTATGAGATTCTTTTTTTAACGTGATGGTAATGGACTTTGAAATAGGGACCAGGGAGGTTGTGGATGGCCTATCAGTGGAGATATATATAATTCTGTTGGACAACATCTTGTGCAGCAAATGTCATTGTGTTGCTGTGCTGTTGACCTGTTGTTGTACCAAGGGCATTACTTTGAAAGGCATAACAGGATGTAATTTGGGCAGCAACATACTACGGATAAAAACTGTAAGCCAGCTACTAATCAGGGGATCAAAACTGTCTTCAGCTACCAAACTTACTTATATTTTGCTAAAGTGAATGTAATGCTATTTAAACTTGGCCTGAGAAATGCATCATCACAAAGTAGACTCAAGGTCTCCTCCCAGTCTCTGTCTTGAAATCCAGCAGGGCAGACTTAGGCACTAGGATGTAGCCCACAGGATATGTGTTTGTGCTGGAAGTGAATTTCTCACACAGCCACACAGTCCTTTTGGAAAGTCTAAAAAGTGACATATAAGGAGTACACGAGGCAAAGGCTTCATTACTAACACAGGGAGAAAAGATGCTCAGATCTTGCAGGACACTGGTGCATTACTTCTTGCATTCCAGATGTCAATATTACTGTAAGTCAATCACTATTAATAGTATCTCATCACCCTGCTAGTAAATTTAAAGCAGTGCAAGTATTTGATGAAGCAAAACAGTGAGTCCATTTGGATCTGAAATCACAAAAGAAGAGGCTTGGAGTAGTACATGCAATTCATAAACATCAGAATTGGGTTTGTGTAATGAAAAATTTGTAAAGAGACAAATCTTAAATATATACAAAATTGTTGTTCTGAACAAGACCAGTTTCAACAGGATTTTTAATTAGAAGGCTTTTGCTATTTTATTTCCTTTATGGTTCCTGTAGAATATTTAACTTCAGGAGATGGAATTAGACAGAGATTTCTATTCTGTTTTCATAATTGTGTAAACTTATACTTTATTAGGGAACAGCTTAGGAAAAGTCTGACATTGTGAATAAAAGTGGCTAGGAAACTAGGCATGCCAGCTACAGGAATAATTGATATCCTAATTCAGTTTTCTAGAAGGAATTCAAATTACTGGGCAAATTTGGAGAAGATAAGAATGAGATCATTTACACCCACTTCTGTGCAGCATAAACCCTCAGGACAAATTCTTCTTTTCACTCAGAATTTCCATCTCTGAGTAAATATTAGCTTCACTTTCTCTACTGCAGAGTACACCGCTTTTTTCTCTTTCTTCCCTTTTTTCGCGCCTTTTTTATTTCTCTCTTTTCTTCTGAGGACTCAGGCACGGCAATATCTTGCTGTGCGTTCCAGGTGGCCTCAGGTGAGAGCTGCGTAGCTGATAGTGCATTTGGAATGCAGAGCATGTCAAGTTTGGGCAGGTAAATAATTTTGGTTTAAAACATTTAATACTACATATGTTGCTTATCACAAATGTAAGCATTCAAGTTCTGCAAAAATTATTCTTTGAGAGCCTAAATTCTTCTTTTTATTTTGCCAAAGATGGGGACTAGAACAAAAGAGGTTTTAATAAGTTTTATTTAGGCTTCCTGAACATTGGAAAGGCTATGATTCTTTTCCTGCAACCACACTCAGAGACATGAGAGATGCAAAAAAAGAAAGCAGGGCTTATTTAATTAATGTTTGAAATTTATTTCTAGTCTTCATCATCTTCTTTTGAAGGGGTAAAATAAGCAATTGTAGAAGTTTTTACTTCAGTATCTGCATAACATAATTAAAGAATTAGTGATGACTACTCGCTGTCATTTTACTTACACACAAATTGTTTCAGCTGAGGGATGTGTGTGAAAATACAGGAAATGCCATTACTAGAACTCAGTTACTAGAAATCACATCCTCAGTGACATTTAGAGAATCTTGAACAAATATCTCTTTTCATGCTTTTCCTTTGGTCTGAAGTTTTCCTCTGGCAACGTGAAAAACAGGTTCTTTTATTTTGCGTTTGTTAGCACTTGGATGTCTATAAAGACTCCTAACAGTAAGTAGGCAATGGACTGAATGCCTTAAACCTGGAGAAACTTTTTACGGCTAACTAATGTTGCATATTAAGTTCTGAAACTGAGGAAAAGTAAAGAAAGAGATGCTATTCTGTACTCACTATTCAGGGACTTGCGTATCCAGACTAAAGTAAGGGTCCAAAGAAGAGGAAGATAAGGTCATAGCTATACTCCATGGAGTGTACAGAGTGAAAAAAAGCTGTTTAAATATATCTGCTCTTGTGTTGGGACACAGAATAGACAGAATAAGCATTAAGACATTACAAACAGCAATAAAAATTGAAATAATTTTATAGAAGGAGTATTTTTATTTACAGAATTAACTGCATATATATATTAAAAATCTCATTTCTGTTTCCCACATGATTTTGTAATTATCTCATTTACTTTCTGATGAAAAGCAGAATGTTTTCTATAGACATCTTTACTGACTCTACAAAGACCAAAATACTCCAAAATAAATGTCATGTGTTTTTGTTTCAGACTTGTCTTTCTTATGTGGTGTAACACCAAAATACCCCTCCCCGAACACAGAACACAACTAGCATTTTCCAATGACAAAGGAAAGAGTTCAAATCACGAGACTGACATACTAAAGTTAAAACTATCAGTCTTTACTTACATAATTTTACACTTTTAGGACAAAACAATGATCTGTGAGTCAGTATTTAAATTCTTGACTTTGTTTTTTGCTGTTAACAGCTGATGTGATCACAGCTCCACCTCAGAGTTCTGACATCCCAGCAGCAAGCCCGGCCTGTCTCCTCTTTGCTCCCTGTACGTCCTGCCCTTTCCTCACTGCTCTGCCTCCTGTTGCCCTCCTCAGTGCTTTGCACAGTATGTAGCTGGATGCAGAGACAGGGATGATCTGCTGGGAATGCAGCTTTTCTCCCGCTAGAGTGATGGTTTAAGTCAGTTTAGCTTCCTGACCAGGGTGACTTAAGTGCCAAAGAAGAGCCATTGCTAAAGCAAGGGAAGGAGTAAACACCCACAGGCCGAGAGCTGTTCTGCCTGTTAGCAGCATTCAGCTCTTAGCTGCCCTCAGCTGTACCATTATACCATATCCTTAAGCTGCAGTTCCTTGAGTTCTGTAAGCCTTTGCTCAGCTTGCTGTCCAAAGTCTTATTTGCCAGAATGAATTCTAGCCAAGCTAAACAGTTGGCCAGTTTGAGGGACTGATCTGGCTGAGAATAAACTTGTGGCATCAATAACAAAACTGTAAATTTTCAGCTCAATCGCCTCCTTGATCGGGAAGTGTCTCCCCAGGTAAATGTGTCATTATCAGTGGTAACCTGTGGCCAAAGGCTCTGAGCTCTGAAGTTTCACAACTGCAGCTTTCAGGCAGGCAAGGCACAGAATTCTGGGATTTCTTTTTCATTAGGATTTCCTGCCACCTGGATGTATTGCCTCCTTCTTAGACTGGCTGCTACCTAGATATGGAACTTGCTGTCAGTCACTGTAGAGGGAATTTATCAGCACCCTGGATTTTTGCTTGTAGGCACTGAAGCATTAAGCATTAAGCATCACAATACCAAACTAGTTTTCTAGATCTCAGCTGATGAATGAGATTAGAAAACTGCTCAGGAAAGGTTGTAGAAAGTATCTCAAAGCTTTAGTGATTCATTGTACCGGGCGGAAAGGGTTGGAGGAAAGAAACTAAATATTCCTGTATTATTGCTTTTGTCTGTAAAGAAGTCCATGTAATTTGTCACCTCAGACCTGACATCACTTAAAGATGTTTTTCAGGGAACAGTTTTTGAAGTAAGCCTATGTTTTCGAACAATGCTAGCTGAAACCAGAATGTTGCATCTTCTCATACAATGCAGTCTTTATACATAATGTATGAAAAAGATTATCTGATTTTCCCTGCTGAATATATTACTTTCTCAAATAGGTGTTCATTGGTTTCTTTGGTTGCTAACAGTATATTTTAAATCTATGTGGAATAAATGGCTTCCCTGCGTCTTAGACATAAATTCTGAGTTTAGACTCCTGTTTACAAAGATACTAATACAAAAATTAGGTTCTTGGTCACAGTGCTTTGAAAAAATATATGAATTTGATGTGATTATCTTGCACCTGCATTGTATCCAAATTAAGCATTCTGCAAACCTGGGTTTTCTTCTAGCAATTCTGTGACTCCTTCTATTTTATAATTCCATTGCTAACTATTGTTAATTGTGATTATGAGTAGTTAAATTGCTTTCTTTCTTCACTTTGTAATGGTATCTCCATTCCAAGGCTGATGACTGAGATCTACTAAATAACTGTGCTGGTTTTGACTGGGTGAAAGTTAATTTCTTCCATAGTATGCAGCTGCGGTTTAGATATGTGCTGAAATAAATGTTGATAATTCAGAGATGTTTTTGTTATTGCTGAGCAGAGCTTGCAAAAGGGCAAGCCCTCTTCTTTTCTCACATTAGTGAGCAGGCTGAGGGTGCACATGAAGTTTGTCTGGGGTGAGATACAGCCGGGACAGCTGACCACAACTGACCACAGGGACATTCCATAATATGTGGTGTCATGTACGGAATACAAAGCTGGGGCAAGAAGAAGGAAGGGGGAGGGGACATTTGGCACTTGTCTTCCCAATTCACCATTACATGTGGTGGAACACAGTTTTCCTGGGGCTGACTGAACATCTGCCTGCCCATGGGAAGCAGTGAATTAATTCTTTACTTTGCTTTACATACATGCACAGCTTTTGCATCTCCTATTAAACTGTGCTTATCTTAACCCATGAGTTTTGTTACTTTCACCCTTCCAATTTTCTCCACCATTCTGGTGGGGGGAGTGAGTGGCCGGCTGTGTGGGGTTTGGCTGCTGGCTGGGGTTGAATCATGAAAATAACACACTAGTAAAACAGGTATTTTTAATAGATGCATACATTACTTCTAGAAACAGCTTTGTGGTACTACTGGGCTGCTTATTCTGCAGGCCAAACAGAGACTTCTTGAAAATGGTTATGAGAAGAAAAAAAATTGCCATTTCTTGGTTTTGGTTTGGCAGATCTTAGGTTGGCAGATTGAAAACCCCACTCTATTTGTATCCAAGAGAGATCATACATTGCTAACTCTCTAAGGGAGGGTTTCAGAGTTTACACACTTTCCCTTTTGTCACACTGATGTCTAAGAACCTCTAGTCCACTCACCTAAAGATCTTTTCACGTGTTACAGCCTATCTTTTAAGCATTACAAAAGACTTGCCCATGCAGGCAGCTGAAGTATCCCATTACTTCATGGACACCCTCAAGATGTTCACAGAGATAGTGTGTACTCTTGGAAGGGTCACGCCTTCCAGGTTGCATTTGCTGCTCTGTCCTCAAACTGTCTTCTTGCTCAGGCTTAATCTGCACCCTTCTCTTCTGCAGTTAGGATTTCTGTTAACAAAACCTAATAAGGATGTTGACCCTTTCGGGGAAGGTTTAATACTTCTACATATTGTATAAAAACCATAAAGCCAAAAATGCCTATCTAGGTTGAAAAGTCTTCAGTCCAAGGAACAGACGCAACTTGCCAAGAGCTATCAATTTTTTAAACTAATAGAATAGCACTTTCCACCCTGTGACCTGGCATTTAATTTGAAACATAAAGCCTAAATTGAAACGTAGAACAATTATAAATATGATCATGCTGGAAACTGTTTATTATAGGAACAAAAATAACGTATTCAGGTTGTTTTGAGCCTTCTGAGACTGAACACAGTAGTATGAAATATTCCTGTAATAGATGGGTTCCATGTCTTTTAATTTAGGATTTAAGATAACTTGATAGATCACTCACAGTTAATTTCTGAACTACTAGGTATTGCTTTTTAATTTTTTTCTTTTTTTTCACTTTTGCTACAGCTAGGACCAAGCATAAGGTGGTATCATGCCTTTGTGTCAACTGCAATTCATGACACGATATGCAGTAAATGTCTGTATGTCTAAGTGAGGTTTCTGTGTCTCAGTCTTCCCTCTGCAAAATGTTTCCTGGCTCATTAGACTGTCCGTACAGGAGTTTTTTGAAACGAAATACATTAAGCATTATCTGGTACTTGTAACTTGAGTGATTCATGTAACTTGTAAAAACAGTGATTGTGGCTGATTTAAAATTAAAGTCTGTTTAAAATAAGCTGGTTTTTTGTCAGCAGTATAGTAAGAATTAAAAAGAGCTCTGCGGAAGTGGGTAACTTAACCTCATGGGGTAAATTAGGATAGTCTGATTCATCCTGTTAGGTTTTTTCTCCTTCATCAGGCCTGTGCCTCAACTCACTGAGTGATAAAGGGGAATGGAATCTGGTCCTGCAACAAGTGAGCTGAAGTAAAAATGTTTTATCTTCCTGCAATTTAGTGCAAGATGTGTTTTCTTTTATGCGTTTTCTCTTTTCTTTTATCTTTTCTTTTCTAGTATCAGTTTATTAAGTGTTGCCATAGCAGTCAGTGTTGCCATAGTAATTGTAAACAAGAGAATTATGTGACCAAAAGTTGGAAGAGGTAGCACACATAAACAGCAGCCCTGTGGGCAGTTCCTGTCACTACCAGAGAGTGAAGGGAGCATTTAAAAAACAAAAACCATGAGTACTCACCGTCTGTAAGTGACACATAAAAATAAATAGAGATTTCCCATGAAGCAACAGGATTCAGTTACAAGTGATGGATCTCACTTTATTGAAGTCAAAACTGCAGTCATTGCACAAAACCCCCACACTTTCTGCAACTGCCTTTCTCTGGAATTGCATTCTGGCCTGCTTATAAAGCACCAGTGCACAGAGGAAAATAATAGTTATTAGAACCTGCTTCATGACTTTGTTTTTCACTTTTGCTGTGTGACAGGGTAGCATAAGCCCATATGCTTCCATGAATTATTTTTCTACTTTTTTCCTCTCCCTGAGAATTCTGAAGTTCATAATCAGGAGTTGCAATTTTTATCAACCAAAAAAAAACCAACTAAAAAGTCTAGCATTTTCTTGGTAATCTAGCTGCACTTCATGCCTGGGCTATTATTTTATCAAATATGTAATGTGTTGTAATAACACTCAGTACGAAACACGCAGTGTTCAATTGAATCTGAAAAAAAAAAAAAAATTATACACAGTGCATCCTCACTCAGCTTTCTGACTTGCTGGGGCTGGACGGGAGACATGGAACTGCTCAGTTTGGATGGCCTCTGTGGAATGGAAGAGATGTGTGAACCAGGCACTTTGATTCCTCTTTGTGGATTCTTGTGCTTGTTTTACCAGCAAAAATGCAAAGTATGTCTGCATGGATGTGTGTTTTAAAAGAAACCACAAATCATTGCAGTATGCCAGGAACAAGAGCCGCGACTCTCAGAAGTAAATACCATTGATAAAAGGGAAACTGATCCTATCTTTTCCACTGATCTGAATATTATTTCAGGTGCTAGTGCTACATATGGAGATTTCTCCAGTCTCAGTTTTTCTCCTACTACTGAAATTAAAATCTTAAATATTAAATTATTAAAGAAATCAAACATAAGGCTGATGTTGCATGGAAATTTGCAGAATATTACAATGAAGTTACAGTCAAAAAAGTCAGGACGTAAATGGAAGGCATGGTCTGACTTGCCAGTACTAACAGTTTTATAAAGAGAAATTTGGAAAATTTGAACACAGGCAAGACTTTCCACAGCTAGTTCTATCTGAGAGACTTTTGGAACCTTAATGAATTAATTTTAAAACTAAGATCTCAGAAAAAGCCCTGTTATTTAAAAGGGAAACTGTAAGGGGAAAATCATCAAATTTTGTAGGGTGAAACTGATATAGTTCTATAAAAATAATTTCAAAATAAATAAACACAAGGATAACACTTACCTGGTTTTTCCAACTTTATAAGCTGGTCTAATAAAGACCAGCTTTCTCTTTATATAGACTTTGCTTGCCCATTGCTTAATCCAGTTATATCCAAGGTTTCAAGACCCTCTACAACAATATTAAATTCTGTAAAACTTCTCCATCAGAGAGGTGCCCAAAACCCACAGGTGTGGCTTACACTTAATAAAACAGTTTTAATATTATCTTTGACTGCTTAGATGACTAACAGGTAGTAGGTGTAAATTACTGATTTTGTACTGCTGGAGGACACAAATTCTGCTAATGCTTGTCACTATTGTTAATTTATTAAAATGTCAGTGCAATGAAGTTTACTGGAGGACATCTCCACCCTTCTGCTGGTATTTGTTGTACTTCAGCGCATAAAAGGGAGATGCATACCTTTCTCATTTTCCTCTTTAATTCTGGCTGCCTTTTATGGTTTTTCAGTAGTGTTTAGAAGCTGCAGGCAACCCAGCTCCATTGGCTGAATTCCTGCAGTAATTTTATATAATAAGTGTTGGTGTGCCATGGGGCAGATTTGGACAGCATGTTGCTGTTCTCTGTTTAGGTTTGTTGCCAAACTTTACTAGCACAGTCCACCAGTAAACTAAATGGCAGGGAAATGCTGTATTCTAAGCAGGCTTGCATGAAACAAATATCACAAAATATGCAGCAGATAATATATGGAAGGCAGTTTTTATAGTTGTCATTAATTATTATTTGCTTGGACAGCAGCAGGAAATATATTCTGTTCATCAAAAAAATTCGAAAAAAAAAGGACAGTAATAAGAAGATTCATAGCAGTTTAACTTTTCCCCAGTATATGTGTCCCAGAACATTTGTGAAGCTTCCTAGAAGTGTTTCTGTAGAAGAGATATCCATACAGAAACGATTCAGCATAAGTTTATCTACCAACCAGTAGTAAAAATTATTCTAGGGAAGAAATATTATAAGGATGTAGATTAACAGTGAAATCTGTAATTTTATAAACACCAAGCACTTAATATCAGAAACCACAAAAAGTCTGTTCCTATCTTATCATTCATAGGCAATTCTTGCAGAAAATGCTTGAGTATCATTGTGGTTTTTGCTGTAGGTTCTTCATCTATGTAGTCAGCAATATTGCCTTTTCAAATGGAAAAAATTTTGACTTTTCAGAAAGAAAAAGAACAATGAATCTTGTTAATCAAAAGCACTTCATGAAAAAAATCCAAATTTAACTGTAATCTGAATCTGCAATTGAATCTGAATCTCGAATGAGTTTTAATGTTATTTATAGTTTCTCATTTGATTTAGAAAAAATAGTTCATGCACATTCAGACTATGTTCACAGTATGTTCAGTAAATTTATAGAATGGCATGAAAAATGCTTAAGGCATGGGCAGTGGTTCTGACGTCTTTAAAGAGATTAAATGGATGAAACCTTGTGAATGAATTACAATGTTTTGATTTATATTTTGGTTTCAGATGTGATCCTGAGGGAGCATACCTACACAGTAGTCAGCTACGTGAAACAAACAACAAACCCACAGCTGCGTCTTCATGAAAATGATAACTTCCAGTCCCAGTAAGGGGTATGCATCATTTCTGGTTTATTCACTGATTTGGCAGGCCACACTTTCATGTGGCACAATCCATGGATTAGTGTCAATCTGGTGGAAAGAATTAGGCAAGAAAACAGTCTGTGAATTACCTATAACCCAAGTGATGCTTAATTTCTTTTGTCAGAATAGATAAAATCAAGACACTAAAACAAAATACCAGCCCTCCCTAAGAAAATCTGTTATTCAAGATGTTCACAACCTGAAGAATGATGATATGTTAAAATTAATAAATATTCATAAACTAACATTCATACAAAGAGGTACTACAGCTTTGTTTTTGCATTCTGCTGAAGAGGTTAATATTAGTCACTTCATTACCATGGCAAAGCAGTATTTTATTCTGTAGGTCAGACATGAAAACACAGATTATTTCCAATAAAAGGTAGGCTGAACTAAATAAAGAGTTTTGATATCTCTGCAAAGGAAAAGACATAATGTTTTGGGTTGATGCTGGTCAGATGCCAAGCCCCCACCAAAGCCACTCTCACTCCCCTCCGCAGCTGGACAGAGGAGAAAAAATTTAATGAAGGGTTCATGAGTTGAGATAAGGACTGGGAGAGATCACTCATCAAATACCATCACGGGCAAAACAGACTCAGCTTAGAGATATTAATTTTTTACTAACAAAATCAGAACAGAATAATGAGAAGTAAAATAAGCCCTTAAAAACACCTTCCCCCTCCCTCCTTCCCAGCTCTGCCTCCTACTCCAGCAGTGCAAGGAGACAGGGAGTGGGGGTTGTGGTCAGTTCATCACCCGTGGCTTCTCCCGCTGCTCAGGGAGAGGAGTCGTTCCCCTGCTGCACCGTGGGGTCCCTCCCATGGTAGACAGTTCTCCATGAACTTCTCCAGCATGAGTCCATCCCACGGGCAACAATCCCCCTCAAACTGCTGCAGCCTGGGTCACTCTTCCAGGGGTGCAGTCCTTCAAGGACAGGCTGCTCCAGCATGGGAGCAGGGCCCCTCTCTCCACAGGTCTCCCACAGGCTCAGAGCCTCCTCTCAAGCATCCACCTGCTCCGGCATGGGGCTCCTCCCGGGGCTGCAGGTGGATCTCTGCATCTCCATGGATCTCCCAGGCTGCAGGGACACAGCTGCCTCACCACGGGCTGCAGAGGAATCTTGGCTCTTGTTTCTGGAGCAGCTCCTCCCCCTTCTCCTTCACTGACCTTGGTGTCTGCAGAGCTGTTCTTCTCACATGTTCTCACCCCATTCTTCTCTACTCAGAATTGCAACTGCACCACAACTGTTGTTTTGATTTCTTCTTAAATACATTCTCACAGAGGCATTACCACCATTTCTAACTGGCCCAGCCTTATCCAGCAGCAGGTCTGTCTTTGGAGTCACCAGGGATTGGCTCTGCTGGACATGGAAGAACCTTCTGGCAGCTTCTCACAGAAGACACCCCTGTAGGTCTCCCTGCTATCAAAACCAGGCCGTGCAAAGCCAATACACATAAAAAGACTTTTCCTGGAATGTTTTAAGTACAGTTAAACCCATGTCTACTGGAAGACAATATTATCTATGGAAATCTGGAAACTTTTATTAAGCCCTCATTTTCAATTCTTAAGGCCAAGAGTGATGTCAGAGGACATGTGTACTGTGAAAAGGTATATACGTGTTGCATGCATCATCTAGATGATCATGAACATTTTCCTAAGGTTTCAGATTTTCAGGCAGGTTTTTTCAGACTGTCTAATGTTGTTCATCACGCATCCAGAATCCTGTCTCCTATTAGAGTCTGAAAGGAAAGAACTATAAGATGAGTTTGTCAAATACTCACTTGCTGTACAGCTGCTTGGACAGACTATGAAAAGAAATAGAAATGTATATTTATATTTAGTCTGCATATCTACAAGGGTGTCTAAACATTCTGTATGTAAGTTAGTTTCTCAAAATATAGATTTTACTGAATATTGATAACAACAGTTAAAATGAAAAATACCTGGTTCCCATACAGAGATTCCCATCTGGATATCTGAAAATATTTCACAGAGTAACTCACTATCTTTTCTTTGTTATACAGATGGAGAAACCATAGTGGGAAGATAAGACAGGACTTTGGGTTGATTGTTTAACATTTCTCTATGTCCTCTACCATAGATTGCTTCAGTTATTTTATGTCACAAATATTGTTTTTGCTGTGTAAGTGGAAGAACAAGTTCCAAGGTATCAAATAACATCACAAACAGTATTTATTCAGAGGGAAGATTTATGGAAACTAGGCATTCCTCTTCTAAAATTTTGACTTCAGTAAATGGAGTAAGAGGGTGTGTATGCTTATAGTGCTGGGTTTTATTGAGGTGAGTTTTTTTTAAAAATGAACCATTCACAGCTATTTGAGAAAATTTTAACAAAGCAGTCTTTCTGTGCCTTATTATTTAACAAAATAGAAGTGAAACTTCTTCACCTTTGCTCACAATTCTTTGAACAGCTCTTCTCCTTCAATGGGAAGTGACAGATAAATGTGTATCATTCTAGATTAAAAAGACAGAAACCGCTTTCATATGGTTTAGATGTTTGAACTATTAGCAAGTAATTCAAACACACTATCTGAGTTACCTCAGAGGTTTTCAGACTGAAGGTAAGGAACAGGAACTGAGCAGGAAAAGTCTCAATACCATATATATATATATATATATAAATATATGTATATGTATATATATATATCTGCCACAGTGATAATCCAAACTTTTTTCCTCAAATCGGTAGGACAGGCTGACAAAGGGTACAATTAATTCTTGGCATATGATGTTCAGACATGATACATAAAAATTACCTTTAAAATTAAGCACTCAAAATCTTTCAATCTTTCAACTCACTATCTTTCAATCAGGTTGAATAACTGTATCCCTGCTCCAGGTTTTTTCTCTCATTTTTGGTTACACACAGTGTGCATTAAACATAAGGGAAAGAATCATACATCATTGTTTATGACTCAATTCTACTCTAGATACGTGCACAAAGTAGAGCTCTGCCAAGCCTTTGTCATATGATAGTATCACATTTCTAAAGACAAATAATCAAGAATCTTGAAAACTTAAAGTCAAGTAAAGTTTCAGTACTCTGTTTACATTTGTCAGAGTTTATAAATAATGATGTTTTAATTGTTTATGCTTTGAAAGTCAACCAGCAGAAAGAAGGATTAATAACTTTTTTCAAGCCTAACACCGATTTACCAGTAACACAGTTTAGTGTAATCTTGCCGCTGCTCAGACCTTTCTAACCAGAGAAAATGCTGTAGGTGTCGATAGACTAACCACATCCTATGTCAGTCTGCAATCTAAACAGGTCACTCACATTATTCTGATAGACTCAACAGTGGTATGTCATAGCCTGGAAAATGTTGGCTGCTGCGGCATTAACATTTCAGCTCATAGGAGTTCCTCTGAGCTAGAGATTGTCTCACGCACTGTCTCAGTGATGTTACTTGAATGAAATGTGCCATCAAGCCCTTGCCCTCATCTGAGTAGTGAGAAGATTTATAGCAATGTTCTTAAAAGTAAGGCTGTTACCTTTGTGTCTTTGCCAAGGTTAAAAGGGAAAAGACCATCCAGTCTGGTTACCATCTTTATGCTGCACATCATGAAAGAGCTGTGGCCTCTTCATAGGCCATGGGGCTGAGGGGCAGCTCTGCACTTCTGCAGTGGGAGCATCCATTCAGGAAAACTACAGAGATTTCAGTGCATTCTGGGAGTTAAAAATCACAATGCACTTCTGCTTACATCTTCCATGGACATTTTAAATCTACTGCTTATCATATATTAAAACTCATCAAATGTTTGCAGATTTCAACCCAGGCTTAATAGTTTTAAGACTTTCATTAAAATGTCCTTCTAAAATATGTTGCAATAGATTTTTTAATTTAAAAGTGGCACTTGCAACCAGGATTTTACTTTCCTTATCTGAATTTGAGATAAAATTTTGTTTTAGTTTGGGGGTTTTGTGGGTGGGGTTTTTTGGGTGTTGTTTTTGGGTTAGGGATTTTTTGGTTGGCTTTTTGGTTTGGTTGGTTGGTTGGTTGGGATTTTTTGGTGGTTGTTTTTGGTCATTGTTCTTGTTTTTGTTTTTCTGAGCATTATATTTCATGCCTTTGTTTTGATTTTGATCATTTATTTATTCCAAGCGCTTTAAACTACTTCATTGCTGTTGGAAGCATCACAGTATATTCCATGGCTGGTGACATGAAGACTGTACTCCATGGGATAGGAACACAATTGTTTGATGTTCTGAGTGCAGAAGGACTTAAGCTTGCTTGGCAAGCTTGAATACAGAGCAGATCAAATAACTTCTCACACATGAGCTAGACTTTACTATATGGCTGCCATAGTTCTTACTACATTTTTCTGACCTTGCAGTCCCATAACACTAGAAATTTTACTTTCATCAAGAGCAGCTGCGCATCTGGTAAAAATTGAAATAGAAGAATTCTATCAACTCTGCCTGGATGGTATTTTGAAGTGGAAAAATGAAGCTAGACTTTGGAAGAGTAGGCATGCAGTCCTGCAGTCTGTAGAGTGGATCTTATTTCTGAGTTATGTGACAATTTCTGTATTTTGTATAGATCAAGATGACCCTCAATTTTTACTGAAAAAATTATGATCTTGTTATTGGATGACAGAGTAGAAGTGAAGTCCCCCCAGCTTGGCACGGGGGGCTTAGCACAACCCAGGATATGTTACTTAAATTCTTTAAACCTTAGGATCTCTTCATCTACAAATATGGGCTGAGACATCTCTTTCTAGATCTGTAAAATGCTCTGAGATTCAGGAACAGAAACTAGCTATTATTATTTCACAGTGTATTTCAGCATGACAGATCCCAAAATGTTTAGCAAGCCATGTGGTTTAGATTCACTTTCTCCAAGAGGAAATTACTTCTCGGAAGACACAGACTAGACTCTACCAGAAGAACATCCATGTCTGTGGTCAGGCAAGGTGGACTCCATATTACCTGCTAGGCCTCAGCTCTGTTCCACAGCTACCATGGCAAGATATACTTTAAAATGCAAACTGAAGCCATGTGGTGATTTTGGTAAATAAGACAGATTTTCCAAAATTAAATTTGTCAGAATACCTGGCCCTGCTTTTGCAAGAAGTGCTAAAAGGGGAGATTCTCAAATGCCAAGGGCAATGACAGAGATATACCTGTGATTAAATTCTGGAAGCTTTTGAAAATGCTTTCTTACACCATCATCCCATTTACAGTACATACAATAAAGCTTTAAAAAAAAAAAAAAAAAAAGAGTAAGCCATTAACATAACTAAAATACCAAAAGGCAATTTTCTGTGAGAAAGCCTTACTTCTCTGAGCCTAAATCTAAGTCTCTGATAAAATAAACTGTTTTAAAAAATAACCGTACTTCATGAAAGTGCATGCTTAGAGTCCCAAGTACTGTTTGATTTTGTACAAGCAATTTAAAGTACAATTAGCAGTAAAATAGCCAGTTGTTGAGGCCACCAATAAATTAAAGCCAGAATACAATGGTGACTTGTGCTTAGTATGCAGCTCATATAAATCCCAACTGCAGAGCCCAGCATTAGGATTCTGGACACCTGGTCTGCTCTGGCGATGAATAAAGAGCGGGGCTGAATGTTGGGCTTCAGTCGTACACTTCTAGTGGTTAATCCTCTTTGTAACGGTCGATTTACATGTTAGCAGATCTAAAAGACAGGAAGTACAGTGTCTGGCTTGGAGTCTTGGTTCAAGAGTTTTCTGTTCATCTTCCTATGGCAGGAACAATTTATTATCCACTATTTTGTAGCTTGCTTGGAAAAATTTTCTTATGATATACAGTGATTTAGCAGTCAATAACCATGAATACAGTTCAGATTGTTTGTATGTTGTGTTTTTTACAGCTGAAAATAAAGCTGTTTGTGGTATACATATTAGAAACTTAATATTGTCCATGTAGTGTAACAGTACTGTTGAATAAGACTCAAATATGGAAAAAAAATATGTTCAGGCAGAGAAGTGTTCAGGTGGATCTCAAGCAACTTCATCCATAATACATAATATATTTGTGCCTGAAAGAAGTTATTCTGTTTCTTGATTTTTAAAAAATATTACTAAGCCAGTTATAAACCTGCTTGAAGTTCAGCAGTCACCATGCGCCACACTAGAGGCACAAATTTTGTTAAGGTAACCCAAACCCATGAACATGCCCTCCATGTCTCAGAGGGTCCACACTCCTTAAATGAAGCCTGTGACCAAAAGAAGTACAGATCTCAGTGCCCCCACAATCACCAAACTGCCCCCTGGGGACCTCTGTGCTGACCTGACTGGACTTCACAGAAGCAGGTTGGAAACAGATAATCCTTAAGGTCCTCGCCAATATAAACCATTCCATGACCAAGGAGTCTGAGACTTTTCTTCTGGATCAAATTGTGCCCTGATGAAGGATGGGGAAGTCACATGAGAAATCATTGTGCAAACCAGCCCAGCTTCTCTCCTGGGCTGTACCATGGCTTCTGCACAAGATGCAAGTGGTGGCATTCGTTAACATTCAACAACTCGTGTATGGCTGAACAGGCTGTGATATCTGAGTCCATTTAGTCTCCATGAAGCCACTTCAAGCTCAAACACCAGTTTGGTCTCAGACTGGCTCAGACTTCTGTTTTAATGCTTCTATTTTGATAGTCACTCTTTTTCTCCCCAGATGTTTTGTGCCACTCTGGGTCTCTCTTTCTCACAGCCAGTTCTATCGGAGAGCACTTTAATTACTTACATCAGCTTGCGTCTGCATTTCTGTCAGGTATTTCCTGTGACTCTTACCTTTTCCAGTGCAGCCGAATACACAGATGAGATTATGTTTGCAGCTCATTAGTGACAAAATATAGCATGTTTTGCTGGATGCTGAATGGCTGCTAGTGAATGCATTTTTCATCTAAGGAGTCTTCAGACAGCACTCAAGCTGATAGGTATGTTAGCTGCTGCCCACTCAGTCTGAATGTGGAAACAAGTACATTTATTGTTCTTTGATTGATGGCTGAAACAGTGACACATCATCCAAACACAAAACCTGGAGAGTGATTTGGATTCATCTGTAAACAAGGCCACTCTGGTTTCCCCAATTAGGAAAGTAATGTTTGCCAGAAATTTTTGAAGCATAAATGCTGCTAACATATGATACTGACTCCAGCTTCCCTCGCTGTTTCTCATGATCCCAAGCTTTGCAATGTAAGCAGACGAAGGATGATGACTGAATGCCTTCATAATATCTAAAGACTCAGCTGTTTGTAGATCAGTGTCTGAGATTTTGGGTTCTTGCTGTGTCTTGTAGAATATCTATAAAAGGGAAGATGAGGATATAGGTGTGTGTATGTATTAAAAATATCTAAAGAACAGAGGGATGGTGGAAATATTCACATACTGTGATACAAGCAAACAGAGAGGGTAAGAGATTGCTTTTCTGTGTGCTGTCTGAAAAGACAATATTGGGCTTGTGAGCAAGGAGTTACTTGAACTAGTCTGATCTTACCCCAGTCAATGAAAAGACAGTTCTTATCAATTCTGTTTAAAAAAACCCAAAAAACCAACAACAACAACAACAAAAAACCCCCTAAAAAACAAGCCAGTAACATTCCATCATGGTTTGTTTTTTTTTTTTTTAATTCAAATTCAAAAGAATCTGGATAGTGTTTTTATTCTGCTGACAATGGATAATAGTATTCTTCTCTGTTAATGGAGTGTAGTGCACATGAACACTTCTGTAATTTTCACAGGAAAAGGATTGGACTAGTTTACATATGCTTATTTTCTGATCAAATTCTTGACAAACAACATAACAAGGATACAGGTTTTGGTTTTATCACCAAAAAACCCCCTAGTTCAGCCATATAGTGCTGGCTACTTTTCAGAACCAATGCCTATTACAATTGTTCTTTGCTAGCTTTCTTCATTCCACCTTTTTTTTTTTAAGAGATATGAAGAGCTTAGGTGATCAATATAACAAAAGTTTTTGCAGTAATTCGGTACCTTTGGGGAATTTCTTGGGTTTTTTGCTGTTTTGGACTGCATCTATTACATTTATCACTGCTTACAGATGAACAAATTTCATAAAACTGCAAAAGAAGTTAGAAGTTACTGTTTACTATTTCCCAAATACAGTTAATTTAAATAATTTCAAATACTCACAAAGAGATTTTTATGAGTGTGTTTCATATTTTTGTTATTGCTTTGAAATCACTTTCCTAAATTTAACTGAAAAGATGCAAAACACATGAAAGCAAAGGGTAGCATCTTATTTTAGGCAACAAATTATCTAGTTCTTTATTTGGTGAACTGAAGGATCAGTCATTCACTCAGTTCCACAGACTGACTTCATGCCATGCTGATGTACAGCTCTGCCAGAGTGGTAAGAAAAAAAATATTGAGAAGTGAAAGAAATTTGGCAAAGATTTTCAAAATTAGTTAATATTGGCCTTACCTTATTTTTCTTCCAATAGTGTCATCCAAAGGTTTAGACATCTTTCAGTGGAATCCTCCTCTCATTAATGCCTGTCCAAAAGATATTGTCATAGGTGTTTAGTTTCCATTAAGTCAATCTTTAAGGATAAACAAACTTTTATTAACAAAAGGTAACCTTCAGCTATTAAAAACTGGAGGAAGGCCTGATTTTAAAGAAGTCTAAATATATGCTACACATTTAGCTCCAATGTATGCTATAAATGTAAAATACAAAGTGCTTCAAGCTAGATTCTTTAGCAGAAAATGAGCCTTTTGAGTACATACACTACAACCCCTTACAGTTTCCAAAGCAATTAATAAAATATTTCTAGTCTACCATCTGATTACATTGCTTATCTTGTGGAATAACATTATAAACTAACTTCTGTCTCTGGTCTGTAGTTCTTATCCTTGCATTTCAAGCCTTTGATAATTTCATAATCTCAAAAACTCCCTGTTTGTCTACACACTTATGTCATGTTTTCCCATTAAAAGTGCTGATAATCTTGACTTCTACTGTGAATTTTGCTGTTTTTAAAAACATCATGGCTATTGTTGGGGTTTTTTGAGTGTTTTTTATTTGTTTGTTTGTTGTTTCTGTTGTTACTTTTAAAAAATTTGTCTGAATGGACAGCCTAAAGTAATTCCTGTGAAGTTATTTTCTCCTATCAGATAATTCCGCAAGACCCACTTCCTTGAACTTCAAGGAATAGGCTGTAACTTGTATAAACTAGGAGAAGAACACATAGAACTGTAGCTGTAACGTGTACAACAATAATTATAGGTAGGGCTGGTAGCACTCTTTTATGAAAGCTAACTGACATTTTTATTAAGAATCAATGTTTGGTTGCTTATTACTTTTTCAGGCTTTTACTAACATTTCAGACTGAATATCTGCCTTAATTGAGCATCTGGAGGCATGTTTTTATATGTAATTCTTCCATTCAGATAGAAGATAACTTTTCCCTTTCAAATTAAGAAAGATATCCATCAACCTCTTCTTTGAACAGCCCTGCCATCTCTTTACTATGGTATTTGCAGCTTGGCAGAGAGCTTATAGCTATTCCCATGGAGCTCCACCCACACACCGCCGAGTTACGCTTTGAATTATTTCACTTGGAATACGCTGCAAGACTTCAGAAGAGTTCAGCACCTTAATCTCAAGATTGATGGAGACGGCCTCTCACACTGGCCAGCCTGCACACGTCACTCTGAAAACACAGCTGTGCATGCTGTGCAGTAGCCAAGGCACAAAACCTCTCTCAGCACAGTCACTCCCAGCTGCTTGTGGGCCAGCTCTGCTCCAGGCAAGCAGCTGCAGGGAGCAGTGGGGTCTATCCTGCACCCCAGCTGTGCAGACAGTGCTGAGGCAGAGTGTACCTGACTGGAATGCAGTGGAGACAGGGACTGATCCAGGGAAAGTGTGGGGAATTGAGTGTTGACTTGCAGGGGCAGATGTGCAAGGGGAATGGAGCACTGAATTTGGGGCAGGGCCTAGGAAACACACATATAATACATTATGGGCCGGGAACTGATAAAAATGGAGCTGACAAATGCTTAGGAAGATAGATGAAGAGAAAATTTAGGCTGCAGTTCCTCAAGAAAGTGAGGAAACCAAGACATGCCACATCCTTTAATCCCCATTTGCATTTGGTATGTTACCCTATTCCTTGCCTTGATTCTGGTAATTGACACTTATCTGCCTCAATGCATCATACCCAGCAGAAACTATCTAGCCTTTTCCACTCAGTTTGTCTTAAGCAGCATTAGGAGACTAAAGAGACCATTGAAGGGCTCCAACAGGCGTCAATTACAGTATGAAGTACATTGTAGGAGGATGTAGACCACATCACAGCAGGGAGTAGAATAAAGTGCCATCGCTGAGAAAGTCCCTTTTCGAGGTGGTTTGTAAATCCAGTGTAGTTTGTGGATCTGAGTTCTGAGAGGGAATTTATGGATGTCTAAAATGGCAGGTAATGGTGGGGCTATGGGTGAAGGTCAAGAAAAATCTGAGAAGATTCACTGTGGAAGCAAGATGTGTTTGAATGGAACAAAAGAGTAGTCATAAGGTCTGAAAATGGAATTGACTTATACATAGAATCGTTGCTGGTAATGGTAAAGTGAATGGTGAGTCAGGAGGGTGAATTTATTTCCTTTTAGTTTTTATCACTGTATACTTAGGGACTACAGATCTAAATATGGATAAGATTGAAGAGAGGGAACAAAAGGTAACCCTGTTTGTTCTGTGGTGGACTGGGTAGATAAGGGGAATGGGACTGAAATTAAGATAACATCGATTTTTAAAACTGTAATCCCCCACAAAGAGTGGATGCAATATAGATTGATGTTTGGAAGACCTGTGGGTGTCAATGCACGACATGTACTCCACAGTATTATTTCCTTTAGAAATAATAGCACCCTTTAGAGTAACAACATACAGAGAGAAGAGGAGGAGATGTGGAAAAGGGTACATAAAGGACACTTATGTCCCAGTTTTCTGCATTCCACTGCTCCTCTCTGAGCCAGTATCTCTGTGTCTGGCCAAGTAGCAATTTGTGCTGGTGCCTCTCAGGGCCTTGCTAAGGACAGCAACAGCTAATGATGCATTACTGCTTTAGCACAGTTACTGTGCTGTTAGCTTAAAATTCTTCTTCTCTTGGTTTAGAAAGAAGAACATATAAAACATAGAAGAACAAACTTCAAAAAAACTAACTTAGTAAAAAGAAGGAGGAATGGAGAGAAAACAAAAAAGGGGGAACCTCAAGATAAAACCTGGGGGCTTTTTTGGTTGCTTTTTTTTTCTTTCTCATTTGCTTTTCAGGGAAAGCCTAAAAATAATGCACACTTCAGAGTAATTGCCTAGAATATGTAAGTATGTACTCAACAACTGTATTGTATCTATAAGGTGATATGTACCCTTCATTCCATATAAGTGTCATAAAACTTAAATTAACAAGAATTAAGAACTCAGACATTGTATTAATTAATGTTAGAGAAAAACAAGGAAAGCAAAAATTCTTGTTGTCAGACAGGATTTTAATAGTATGTAGTAAATTTCCAGAACTACTTCTGAGGGAGCAACATTCCCATTATCATTTGAATGAGTATAAAAATTTCTTTGATACATAAAAAATGCAATATCATGCTTGCATGTTACAAATGTTTATTGTAAATAAAATTGTTACCATTGATATTGTTAAGAGGAAGGAAAAAAATGCCAAGTTTGTCATGTCAGTGAACGTGTTAGGGACTTGCTGTCTTAGCCTTATTCCCACGCAGAAAGCACTGTTTTATAGTTCAGGTATTAGCTGAGACCCTGGTGATCTGGGATCATGTCTTGGCTAAGTTACAGATGTATGAGACTATGGTTAACTCACATAGACTCAGTGGCCTCAGTTCCTGTCTAATTTCTCATCTCATTTATTTTCTCTTTTACATAATAATTTCAGACCATAAACTCAAGACAAAAACCTCTATAATGAATGCACTGCCATAGGATTGGGAGACCTCTGGTTTTAGTTGTGGTCCTAGAGAAAGATCTGAATGATCTTGAGACTGAAGTAACAGAATGATAGTCTGAAGTGTAAGGTAATGTATTTCTAGATAACTGAAAACATTCCTAGGAGCTTAACAGTTGGAAAAGCTGTTTCCAACAGATGAAAAAGAGTTTAATGTGCCATTCTAACAGACGTGGTGAATCCAGAATTACAGGCATAGTTGCAATAAAACTGTACAGAATACAGATAGGCCATTTTTTCTTAATGTCAGCTTACTTGGGTATATGGACTGCAAATGTACTCAGTTTTAGCCATAGCTAATGAGATATATGTACATATTATTTCTTATGTGTTACTGGCTGTGATGCCAAAATATATTATTGACACATTTGTTTGTATTTCTACTCATTCCTCTTTAATTTTATCCAGCATTTGTGTTTTTACATGTGTTTCTGTGTGTTCATATAAAAGGTATATAGAAACGTATGTGTGTGAGTTACTGAATCACTTCCATAGTGGATTAGATTTTACTTTCCCCAAGCAGATCCTGTTTTGCTATTTCATGTTTATACTTATGTTTTGTCAGTGTCCCCATCCTTTTTTTGCTTGACACCTTTCATATGTTAATTTCTAAGTACAGTAAATACAGTATCCGAGCTGGTTCTCTTCCTCTGTAGGTTAGTAAAGTTTAGTGAGGGGCACTTTGCTCCCCTCTTTACAGACTGGGTGGGGAATTCAAGCATCAAAATATTAGTTCTATAGCACAATGATTGCTGTCTACTCTATCTTTGGATACAAATAACACACTGTCATTTTTAATTAAAAACACTAATAAAGAAATGCTTTAGAAAGTAATCGAACAATTACAATCGAACAATTACATTGCACAAGAAAATGCAGAAACAATGAAATACAAATCAGTCATTGACCCTTTTTAAACAAATGTACACATTTGTGCAACCAATGCACAAATCAAATAGGCAGAACTGTCTAGATAAAGAGGTTATTTTGATTATATTAGTTCAGTTTCATATTAATATTAAACAGAAAGGAAGTGAAGTCACTGGTATATCAGTAACCAATTTAGCCCAACCTCCCTCAGTAATTAACTTCAAACTCTGCTGTTTAATCTTCATGTTTTATATCCCTCTTTTTCACCTTGCAGTGTTGTTAAAGACAAGTACTTTCATTACTATAACAGCCACAGAAATGTGATACTGAACATATGACACATCTTTTAAAGTACACAGCACCATGGGAACGGAGCTCTGGAGTCTTTGGGGGCAGCAAATGTTTGTAATAGAAGTCATTCAAATACATCATTCAAACAAATGGTAAAAGTCTCACACTAGTGATGCAAGACAAAGACTGAGAGTCTGTGCTGCTGTAGGATCCTTCAGATATTTCCTATTATTGCTTGTGGCCTGGAAATTTTGTGGCTAGTCAGGACATGGAACACTATGATCCCTTTGCAATGGAAAATATTTTTCTAAACCCACCAGGAATCCAGTCCTTGTGATTATATTCTTTTTACAATACTTACCTTTCTTAAACTTCCCATAGTCTTCTGTTTCCAATGTTATGCTCTTTAATTTACTTTTATGTAGCATCTATGGTTTGGACATTGTGTAGCATGTTATTGCAGATAACTTTCAAAGGCTACAGATGAATCTCATCTTTATTCTAATGACTATGTAGATAAGAGAGCAAATATTTTAGAAGTTTCTGCAGAAAAAGGTCAGTATGTTAACCATGCGTTTGGGAACTATTCAGAGCTTTTTACTCAGGATTAGCTTTAAATTCTTCCTCTTTAATTATAGCTGGTTTTCTATTTTATGCTCAGTTTATAGACACCTGGAAGATAAGGGGGGTAATGTGTAGGTATCCAGCTGTTAAACACTGACAGCTGGATAGCTGTGGAGCCAGCCAAGGATTGTTGGTAATTCCAGGCAAGAAATGTTGGTAAGAACATGCAGTGAGAAAGAACAGGGTGTGGCTGGAGAAGGGGCCATGCACAGCAAGGGCAGCATTTTTTGGGACAGATGTCCTTGTCCTGGCTCCTGGAGATAAGCACAACCCAGCACAGCAGAGCAGGAATGAGGCTGAGACGTGGGCATGGACTGTAGGGGGATCAAGACCAGCCAAGACCGTCCAAAGTCTCTGACCCATTTCCAGGAAGGTCTGAAAGAATGAACTGCACATGACAACTGATTTGATAGAAAGAAAGAAACTTATCTGCAGGGCAGGTAAGTAAAACTTACCTATATAAAGTACCCCCACCAATCCAGGTTCTCGTGTGCCATGGGACTTTGGACACACCATCAACTGGATTGATGCTGGAACCAGAACTGGGCATCTCTTTTCCCTCTCTTTCTTCCTTTTTCTCTCTCTCACTTTCTAATTCCTCTTTTTCTTTCTCTTTTTCCCTTCACCATTCTGTGCCAGACCAAAAGTGTCTGTCAAATTCTTGCCTGCAGCAGTGGTCATAAATGAAAGGCAGGAGAATACAAAGAGTAGGCAAATGTTACCTGTACCGTCACTCCATTCTTTTCACCTCTGACTTGCTGTGTCTGTGGGGTGTTATGGGCGCAGTTGAAGAGAAATACTTGTGTATAAGAATTGTAATGACAAACAAAGTGTTTCTTTTCCTCAAAAATGCCCCGTGTGTAAAGTAAGACTTGTGGTCTAAAGGAATAGCAAGTATTCCCAACCACCAAAACAGGAAAAAAATTCTAAATAATAGAATATGAACATCAATTTTACTTATTCAATCAGTAAATACACACTAGAGCTACCTTTACAAATCAAGTTACCTTATCAGAGTGAATAGCTGATCTCTCTGAATCAATTGATTTCACAGGAACTGTGGTTCATCCTCAAAAAAGCTATTTCCTTCCTTTATAGATAAATTGCTTAAACTGCCTCCTTTCACTGCCAGATTTGTCATCTGGTGTTTTGCAAGACCTTTTGAACCATGTGGCATAGAAATGTAACACTGTAGCATCCCAATTACCTGTAAATAAATCTTACATCTATTATTTAATCCTTCTAGCCTCCTGAAGGCGGATTAGGGAGTGTCCATCCTCTGGGGACTGCCTGCATTGATACTGAGAAGGGGAACAGGGGCCTTGCAGGGTCACTCTGAGGACAGAAACATGACCAGCACACTGGAACTAGTGCTGCCACTGTGATCTTCCTGAATTAAACTTTAAATGAGCCCTGCTATTCTCTTCAATTACTGTTGACTGGAAATAGCTACTGCTTGTTCTCATGTCTGAAGGAGAACATGATCTTTTTTATCAGGACCTGCTCAATAGCAGATATGTGATTTTACCCTTTTCTTAGACAATCTCTAAACGTGTCCTTAAAAAAAAATCAGTTGAGCATACAGTAACTGCTTTCACATTTAAACCAAATGCAAATTAGAGACCACCCAAATCAGAGACCACCAAAATAAAGGAGAAAGCATAAGCCTTCAGTTATTTGCAAGATGCAGCATTGCTAGGGTACTTCCGAGTGACTCACCATGAAAGAGAGAGCAGTAGCCTGAGAAAGGAAGCACTTTGAAATGAAGAAGAAAAGACAGTACAATCCCTCATGAAGAAATGTGAACACTGCATTGTGCAGATTGCTGCATGATAAAAGTCTCACTGGTCTAAATTGAGAAAAATAAAAAGCATTATACCACATCCAAAAGAATTTAAGTGTCACCACTAAAATCAAGTTGTCTGGATGTTGCATTCAGTACAAGTTTATGTTATGGGTTCTTCACAATTTTTTTAAAAAACTGCAAATTATACTTTTGCATATTTTCATAATATTGTAACTTCTAGAATGGCACAAAATTTCTGAATTATTTTTGCCAGTTTGGACTGGTTGTGTATATTCATCTGTGCCTGCAGCTGTTTATATGTTACATATTTGTTATTAATAAATTTGCCTCCCATTTCTATTAAAACTTTATAAAACCTTATTTTTCAATGGTCAGACTTTTTCACAATTCTAAGTGTCTTGGGCTGGAATTTTTTGTAGGAGTATCAGCTTGGCTGTTGCTAAAGTGACACTAGAAGAAACTATCTTTTCCTCACATTGCATTACAAAACCTCAGAAACTTTTTGGGTTGGAAACATGCCATTTGTTGGAGAAGGATCTTCAGTTTGAAAAATACTGTGAAATTGTGAAAGCCAAGGTTGCAGAGGGGATTTCCTTATTTTTCAATGCTTGGATTTTGCAACATCCCTGAAGTTTTTACAGCTATTTCCTAAATATAAAACTATCTAACCAATTAGCTTGTTGTTTAGGTATTGTTTTTAAGTATTTAAAGCCTCTTGTCCTCAAAAGCACAGAACATGTTCTCAAGCAATCAATAGGGCTCTATCATGGTCCTATACTTGCAGAATTGCAGTCATGTACCTGCCCTTATATGTGCTCTTGCACTTACATTGTGTGAGAGGATAAATTTTTAATATCTGCTGGTGACAGCAGAAAGAGTAGCAGTTTATATAGTATTTGAAATCTCTTATTCTTCCATAGCACCTGGTTGGATATCTGTTAACCAACCTTCAAAATGTGGTAGCACTGGAGATCAGAGAATCTTGGTTTCTTATCAGGACAATAAATGAGTAACAATTTAACAAAAAAGAAAATTCATCTAAGCAATTTGCAAATCCATCTCAGTTTCTAGGATTGGCATTTTAAGGAGGAAAGAATTTAGTCAGAGTAGGCAAAACACAGTTTTAATTTTGTATTAATTTCCTTGCTGACTTTATGAACTATGAAGCGTTTCTCACCATAGTATTTCAAAGCAGTAATTAATCTGTTTCTTTTCAATAATTGTTTCCATGCATCCAATGTGTAATGTGTCAACCAATGCCTGTGTCACTGTCAGTCCAGCAGTTTTGTAAACCAAAGTAATTCAGCTGTCATGATACAGATTTCTCTCTAATTCACTTGTGGAAAAAACAGTGGCTGACACTAAGAATTATTCCTAATGAGATTCAGTGTGATTTGCACTCTGAGATACAAAAGGGCTTTCAACCTTAAGACACGTTCTGCTATGCACAGGTGATCTACTTGACTAGGTATTTTGTTGAAGTTACTTTAATGATGAATTTTCCCCATTTTACACTTCTGTTTTAATTATTCAAGCTTAATTGTGAAAGCAGCTCTTGGACAGTCATCAGGAAACTAGCACCCTTACTTTTTCAGGGATATTTCAGGAGTGCTTTCTGTGTGTGTGTAGAAGAGGTTGTTTAAGCTATCTAGCTGGAATTTTTGGTCATTATTGTGTAGAAGAGAGGAATAGGAAAGAAAGCTAGAAAGAAGAACATTACTAAGTTTTGGGTGATGTTTGCTTTAAAAGGAAAGTGAAGAAACAAAAATAAAGACAATTTGGGAACACTGTATATGTACTACATTTTCCTTATGCTGAGGAATGTGACAGTTCTGAGTTAGAGCTGAGTATGGAGGTATGAGTGGTAAATAGTATGATATATTCATTACAGTTATGAAAGCTTAAAAACAATCTATCTTCTACAATAGTTTTTTAAATGTCTGATTGGAACCACAGGAATGTGCCTAAGATATGGGAATTTCAGTGTATAGGTACATAGGAAAATTGTTCTATCAGCCAACGGCAGTCACATGCTGGCACAGAGAAAACCTATCTCCTTCTCTTTACGGTAACATTTATGTTCTTAACTACTATCACATTTATTTTCAGGGATTTTTTTGGTTTATATTCTATCTAGGTTATATTTTCACGATGTCTGGAAGTCCCGTGGCTCCATTAAAATTTGCCCAGTGGATCTAAGTCTTTTGAAGGTCAGTGCCTCACCCTGAATGCCCTGTCCTGCACACCCTGTGGTTTTATCAGTGCTGATCTGACTAGACACGTTATGTCACTTGTTTTGTGGTATATATTCTGTTTATATAACCTAGTCTGAGTCTTTGCTTCTTCTGCAAGAGCAAGCCTGTCTTGGCTCACATTCAGATTGTGACTTACCCCAGTTCCTTCTTAGCCAGCTGTTCTGTGTATGATATTTGCATAGTTGGTAGATTACCCCTTCTTTCTACAGTACATTTATGCATGCCTGCTGATCTTCCTTCAGGTCATGGCATCATTCAGTACTGCCTTCCATTTTGACAGCTAAATATAAACGAGCACACCCTGAGTATGGATTTCTAACAAGTGATGCGCTCTTTCTATGTTTCTGTGGTAAGAGAGTAAAAAAGAGCTTCTGCAAGCTGTTCGTAGTGATGTCTTATGGGACAGTTTTCTAAAGCCTCTGTAGGGTCTGGAAACAAGGAATTATCTGCTGCATCCTCAGCTGCAAGTCATGTTACTTTATAGAAAAGATTTTACATTATTTTATAGAATTATAGAATATCTTGAGTTTGAAGGGACTCATAAAGCTTATCAAGTCCAATTCCCTGCTTTAGATATTCCCCCACAGGACTACCTAAAACATTCTTCTTGACAATTTTTGCAAGTTGTTAATTTATTAGTGGGATTTTCTCAATCATTGAACACTTCATTCTTCTTTCGATCTCTCCCATTAAAGTTATGTATTATATTTTACAACTGTTGAGACTTCTTGTCTCTGTTTTCTTTCACAAATGTTCAGAGGACTGCTTATGCCCTGAGGATGTATCAGGCACTTTGATAAGTAAATTTTGGTGGTGGGTCAAACTGATATGAAAACTACTTTGAGTTGTTTTCACATATAACATATTTTAAAATTGCCTAGATTGTTCTTTCTTTATAAGTTCAAACCATATATTTTAGCATTCAATGAAGTGTGTTAGCTTCCTGTTCTCAAGTGATTTCTTTAGTGATTTCTGAAGCCCTGTAACTTTGCCTCTCTCCTATTACTCCTCCTGTGTTATTCTTGCTCTATTATTCTTTCTTTGCTTATTGTTACTAATGTAATTATTAGTTATATATTTCTTTCTTGTTCCTCTTTGTCTTCCTTGCTAATTGCAGCTCTTTGTGCCTTGGCCTGAGTTTCGTGTCTTCTGAAAAATACTTGTCCCCAGCAGTCTAACCTAATTTCCACTTTCTCTGTGCTCTCTTCCTGTGTTTGGGGCTAATAACAAGCTCATGACTTAGCCAGGCCGGTCTCTTTCTACGCTTTCCATCCTTCCTCTGCATTGGGCCAGTTTGTACTTGTGCCTCAATACCATTTCTTTGAGGAATTGCCAGGTCTCTTTAAATCCTTTCCCCCATGAACTTGCCTGCCATAAATTCTTAACTAATGTCTCCCTGAGTTTACTGGAATCTACCTTCCTGAAGTTTATTGTTTTTGTTTTGCCTTCCTCTCTTTGGTTTCACCATTCTTTACTGTTATTCTCATAACAGATTTCTATGCGGTGAGTAGTCCTGATACTCCAAGGAAGTAGTGGAAGGCTTCTGAAGCTTTAGAAGTACACAAAAATCACATTCAGAATCCAAGATTTATCCAAGAACCTTCCCCATGCTCTTACAGCTCTGCATGGTCCCTTCAGTTTTATCTGCTGAGACTGTGTAATGGGAAAGTATTTAATACATCTTTGTAGTGTCTTTTATTTCTGTTTACAAGGTTACAGCCAGCACCGTGTGACAAGCCAGCTCTCCGTGGATGACTGCAAACAATAGTTTGAAAACTACTGATTTAGAGTACAGGAGTTGCTCTATTGGAGCAGGTCCTTGGTCCATGCAAAACAAGGTAGAAAAAAACCCTTAATGATTTAGAATGCAAAGCATGCATGTGAAGATTACTCAGGATAAAGTTCAAGAAAGAATTACAGGGAGACCATAATTGCAGAGAGTATTCAAAGATTGACTCAGTCCTTAAAATTCAAGCACTTCATTTTCCAGTCTAATCCAAGTTTTATAACCGAAAGAAAATTGCCATTCCCACTGAGCACTTAATGTTATTAGAATAGGCAGGGGCTTTTTTCTCAGCTTTCAAACTTTTCTTTGAGTTAACTTTGCTTCATTTTCTCCTTAAGCATGTGAATTCTCTGAAAATACTTTCTTCCTCAGAAAAGTCTCCTGCATCAAACCATCTGTTTTTGAAAAGTTAATCAATGTTGTCTAAGATCAGGTTATAATTTCTGAAAACTTACAATTTTGTCTATCCTGATTAACCAGTCCTTTCTCTCTTTTAACTCCATGTTCATCTTTCTTACCTCTGAAGAAAATATCATATGTATTAGGTGAAAGAATTAACCTATTTCTTCAATATGAAGTGCTTTTAAATATTAAGTATTTTGTACAACATGACACACGTACAACCGTGATCTTTTAAAAGAAATTTTTGAATATACATTACATATATCACCAGGTTTGCATAAGACAAGTCTTTTTCTTGGGATGTATTTACAAAATCCTCTAGCCCCTTTGCAATGACAACCTCTTCTCAAACAATCTTTTATTAGTTTGCATCATCAAACTTCTTTTCAGTGTACTGCAAATTTCCACTTCAGTAGAATCAAGTGTTTGACGTGCATGTTGGGAAAGTTGGTGCTGATTTCTTTAAGACATGAGCTTAGCACTGGAGCAGCAGCTCTTCAACCTGGTCTATAACATATCTGGGAGGGGGAGAAATAACAAGAAGTAGTGAAGTGATTAATTAAGAGAGTTATGTTAAATGTATGCAAGGTACTTCAAGATGAAAAGAAAATTTAAGAGTAGTGGGCAAACACAATATTACTAGACATTAAAAGTCAGTCAAAAATATATAAAACACCATGTAAACATACAAAGTGGGCATTTGATAAACTGGGATTCAGAATTGTCCAACACAGGACAGTCCTATAAACTTCATGCTTCTACTGCATGGATGAATAGCACTATCAAGCCTCTTGTAACTACTAGTGAAATAATCCTGCAAAAACTTTACAGGGTAAAAAAAAAAAAATTGTATTTTAACCCAATCAGTCTAATGAGGGTACATTAGGATGGAAAGGTCTTTACTTTGTAAAATAGTTGATTTTATTTAGGAGGAGGTTTGTGATTCTGGGTTTGGTGAGCAGTCTGCACGTACTTTTGTGACAATCAAGATCTATGGTCCAGGTCTTTCTTTAGAAAAGACCCCACTTTGCCTCCATATATGAGGCAGCAAGCCCTCAGCTCTGTGTGGAGTGAGTAACTCCACTTCCCGTGTAGACATGCCTGTGCTGGTTTTGTGTTAAGCAGTTTTACAGCAGCCGTCCTGCAGCGCCTTGCACCAACCTCCAGGCCAGACATTTTGGCTCTGTTGACTGAGGTGCGCTCAGCAGAACTTCCTCTTGGAAACCTGGAGTAAAAAGTGTGCTTCTGCCAGGTCAAGCTTTTAAAGAGGAACAAATGCCTCAATCCTATTACGTTGATAGATCAAGCAGCTGTGAGGGCAGTGACCATGCAGGCCACACTTCCTGGGAAACTCTGGGAAAGAAATACCCACAGTCTGAAGGGTTTCCAGGCACCAGGTGGAAGTATGGGATGAGAGGCAGAGATACATCCCTCTCAGTGACACTGGACTGACTACTTGGAATGAGAAGTGTTTCAGTGACTGCTGGACTAAGTGAAGCCTCATTTCCCGCATGCACTGGTCGAATAAAACTGTTTAACCAAAATATGCTGAGGTGATGCTTTCAGCCTAGCCCTTACCAGGGCTCTGAAAAATGAGAGAAAAATACTAGGAATGTCTGTTCTGTGGGAAAAGGTTCAACTGAAATTGATAATGCGTGAGGTTCTGGAGAGCCAAAGCAGAAGAGAACCCCTGGGTCACAAAGACTTGTATAAACAGATGTCTTCACAGCCTTGTTTTCTCAAGAAATCAAGCAAAAAGATTTGGAGTAGCTGTTGACTGGTTCCTTCTATAGGGAGCCTTGTGTGATTCTTCTGAGGAGGAAAATACACCATGCAGTTTCAACTGTGCAAGACACCATGTTTCTGAGCACCACAGAGAAGAGGTGAAAGAGAAGAAAACGAACCTTCCAAAGGGAAGGAGCAAGGTCTAGATAGGTGTAATTCAGACTTTAAGTCATTTAAGCTCTACCAAAAGAGATAGAGTTAGTTACATAAAATAAACTAAAGTGAGGACAGCTCTGGTAAATCCAATCTTCCTTCCTGAGCAGCATATTCCTTTTGTCCTTCTACCAAGCCAGGTTTGAAAACAACTAAAAATTGCTCATATGTGTACAACAAATAAGGACTGATGCCTACTCAGCTAGTCACCAAGCACTGGAGATAAGAAGCAGAACAGATGCTGCCTATGGTTGTTGTTTTCTGCGTTTGAGTTATTTGAGGATATTCTCCTTTTCTTCTTTTTTTTCTGATAAAGGACCAAATGTGGTCCAGCTGCAGTCCCTTTGGTCAAAGTACTGTATCCACACTCCTTCCATGTGCATGCAAAGGAAATGGAGGTGACATCTGCTTTTTCTTGGCCTAGGGCAGGGTTTAATATCTCTGTCTGTCTGTCACCTTCACCAGCAAGTCAAAGTAGCCTCTAATGGTAAAACTTTCAAAAAGTCATAGTATGTACTTAAATGGGAGGAAAAGTAATTGCAAATGTGACTCTGAGAAGAGGGCTAGATGCTTCTGTGGACAATACTGAGCAGGGTAATGGATTTGGCAGTTTCTAACTGAAGAATCTACCTATAGGTGATTAAAGCTTCTTCAAGAAAAGAGAAACTCAACTCCAGGGGTTTTTTTGTAAGTCTGGAGACTGTCTGTCTCAGATTCCCTTTTCCTGATCCTAATGGAGATAACTTATCAGGGCTCTGAATTTTGGCTAACTCTTTAACTCAGCAGTGTGAATACATTGTGATATGATGTTGACAGGCATTGTCAAGAAAGCAGATAATGTAATGAACATCCAAATTTGCATAATGATATTTCCCTTTGGTTGCAATTCTGATTTGGTTTTTGTTTTTTTTTTGTTTTGTTTTGTTTTGTTTTTTCCATCCATCAGATTAATTCAGATTCACAGAAGAATTGTCATACCACAGAGCTAAAAATACAGACAGACATTGCCATGCCAAGACTCTCCAGTCAGGTATCTGCCTGATTCAATACCAACCAACATAAAAACTCATCTAGATGCCTTTACCCAGCAGGGAACTTGAACAAGACACAGGTCTGCAATGAAGGCTTCATGTTTATGGGACATGGATCAGGTCATGTGGCCAGAAAGAACTGTGGTGGCTGTAGCACTTTAGCATCTTAGATATCAGAATAGATTGTGTTTCTGGGAAGATGCTGTGCTCTGGGTTAGCAGTGAATATATGGAGGCACAGCCATAACAGAAGAGCAGCTTCTGGTCTCTTGTGCCTTCCCTGTTAGAAATCAGTGAATGAGGCCATCTGTTTGACATAGTTTAAGCAGAGTTTCAGACTGGAACAGATAAATTTTCAAGTACTTACAAACAACTGATAACAGGGATAGAGTATACAGTCCTTACCTCTCCAAATCAACTTTTGAAATAGAAGTTATGAGATTCTAGCTATTGTATACCAAAGCCTTTGAAACAATTTCTATGTTCCTGTTGCATGAAAAATACTGCATAAATGAAAATGTTGTTTTTTAAAAAATAAATTAGGGGTTTTAATAGATTCTTTTCACACCCAAACACTTCATATTTTAATTTCAAAGAAAGCATTTTGAGCTTCTTTTTGGAAACATATTTTTATCTTTACTTTCTGGCTTTAAAAAACATTATCTTAATCCAAAGTAGTAGAAAAATCAGTTATCAATAGTGCAGCTTCTAGGGTATATATTAGTACAAAATTAAATAATCCATACTTAAAACATCTTACATGTTCTTGTCTTGTAACAAAAAATTATAAATTATTTGTCCTTGTTTTGGGCATGGACTAATACTCAATGCCAGGAAAAATCTATTTCACTGTCAGTGCATATAAAATTAGATGAGAGTATGTTATAGAAAACTTGGAAAATTCATTTCTGCGGAAGAAAGATACCGGTACATTATCTTGACAGTTCAGTCAGCACAGAAATTTCAAAAGTACTGAAATCATGAGCGATTGTTTATTTTATGCTCTATCATGTGAGAATCTTTACTGAAATTGAAGGATTGGGTGGTTGGTTTCATTTAGTGGCACATAAGCACCACCTTCTGGAGAAACCTAGTATTTCCCAGTGGTTATGGGAGTAGAGCAGATCCCATTTGTTTATTACTCAAAGGATGTATTTGAATTTCTATTGCTCTATGATATTGTCAGTTTTTACACTATAGCAATATGAAATCTTAAATACATGCATGGATATTAATAATAATAACAACTCTTTTAATTACTGTTGTTTCCCAATTACATTATCTCATAGAAAAATATCAGCATTATTTTAATGCCTAAAAACCTAATTCATGGACCAGAAGTTCACAGAGTGATTTTTTTTTTTTTTTTTTGTCAAAAATCTAATATTAGAAAACCAGTGACATTAGATACCATCATCTAAGGCCAAGAGGACATTAAGATACTTTTGGTCTCTATGATAAGTAAATCACAAACTGAATTATCATACTTTTGTTGGCAGTCTGCTGAAGAGTCATTTAGAGTGCTGCTTATAAGCAGCCACAGTATTTCAGGAGCAGGAAGTTGATGGAATACTGAAATCAGTATTTCTGCAAGAATGGGAAAGAATAGGTAGGGCTGTGGGCCCAAAAAACTTTGAAATGGGGAAAGAGGACAATGGTTTGCATTTTCTAGAAAATAAGAACATAGTGTCAGTGAAAAACTGCCTGGAAGATTTCATAAGGAACAAAATAACAAGTTGAAAAATGTTTTCTTCTTCATTCATATGAGCAGAAGAACATACCATCTGTCACAGGCAGAAAAGCCCCAATAGAAATGTGAAAATAAAGCTTGGAGAGTTTTCCTATGCAAGTGAAAAGGGATCTCTGCTTCTCAGAAAATAAAGATATCAGTGGTAATGAAGCACAGCCTCAGTGTGAGACTGCGAAACCTTCTTGAACACAGTGTGGTTTCAGTGCAATGCCCAGGCTACACATAATTCAGGTATGCTGAACTTGCCTCCAGCCAGGGGTTAGAGGGACGGGAATTAATGTGATTTTCAACCCCTTTCGTTGTTACATCCCGTGGAAGTGGCAAAATGTAATGTTCATTATATATTGGTCCCTCTGTAGCTCCATATGTGGATGGAAATTGCTTATGAGAGAAAGCTGCACTGATCCTGAGTTTTCTAAATGATAAGGGAAGTGCTTTAATGCTTTTTCTGTGCTGCCAAATACCCAACAGAGCAAAAAGGAAATGGGCCATATTAGACATGAAGACTATCAGTGTAATAAAGGCAGGCCCATGTGTTTCTGGGATTCGCTTCCTGAGAAATATCTGGCTCACTCAGAGCAAGATAAAATAACAAACAATATTAATCACTAATGTCATAAAAATGCTGTGCTTTGCATGGCATGTCTTTGAACTACGAGCAAGGAGAGAAACACTGGCAAGACAAAACAGACTTCAGGAACTTCAGCAAAGGACTGCACAACAGGGAGTAGTTTTTAAAGCATCGGCCACGAAAGAATTGGGCAACTTGTCAGACTGCTTCAAGATTATATTGTTAGACAGCATTTTCATTACAAAGCCTTTAGTTTGTTTTTTCAAACTTGGTCACAAAAAGCAGATGTTTTAAATTATTTGGTGTTGTTTATTCAGTTAATATTTCGCAGGTGGTAATAATTCTTCAGCCTTTGAAAACCAGCATATCAGAGAAAGTAGAAAACCCTCCTTTTCCAAGTGTCCCACCAGGGAAACATGAGAGAAAACCTCTAGATCAGTTCAGAGCATAATTGAATCAGTCTTTGGAATTCTCTGTAGATTGTCACCTTTTGCTTTATTAACATACTAGGTAGGAGGGTCCCTGTTTAGAGGAATTTATGGGGCAAATTAAATGGTGGAATCATTGAAGAGTGGAGGTTGGAAGGAATCTCCAAAAATTACCTAGACCAACCCGCCTACTCAGAGCAGGGTCAGTGAGGGCAGGCAGCCCAGGACTGGATCCTTTCATGTTTTGAATATTGTCATGGATGGAGACTCTATCACTTCTCTGGGCATCCTGGTTTTGTGTTCAATCACTTACACATTAAGAAAATTTTTCTTCTGTTGAAACAGTGTTTCTTGTATTTCAGTTTCTTCCCATTGCCTCTTGTCGTGTCACTGGGCACCACTGATCAGAGCCCAGCTCCAGCTTCTTTAGTCTGCCATCCCTATACCCCTGGTATTTATACACATTGATAACATTCCCCCGAGCTTTCTCCTCTCCAGCCCCAGCTTTCTCAGCTTCTCCTTGTATTCAGGCAGTCCAATCATTTCATTGTCTTCATGGCCTCCCAGTGGACTCACTCCAGTACTGATGCCAGTACTTACCCCTAGGGTGAAGTGACTGGCTTCCAGCTGGATTTGTGCCACTTTAAACATTGTTTTGAGCCTGAAGTCCAGCCAGCTTTCTAGCCACTTCTCTATCTGTTCACCTGGTCTGTACTTCATCAGTTTGTCTATAAGGATGTTACAAGAGGCTATGTCAAACACCTCATTGAAATTGAAATAAACTCCACCCACTACTTTCTAACCATCACCAAGCCCTCCAGTTATGTAGTGACCAGTGAAACATGTAAAGTGAGTAATATGTAAGAGTAGTCACAGCACACATTAATTTAAACTAAAAGTCTATATTACTTGGCTCCCATTCTTTCCTAGAAAGGTTTAAAATGTGTAATTTGAGGATGCATGATAATACAAAAATTTGAGAATATCAATGCTACTGAAACAAACCTTGAATAATCACCATGATGAAGATGTGGTCAGATTCTAAAGGATTTAAGAACTTTTATAATTGTTTCAGGTAAATCAGATACTTGTACACTTTTATACTTTTAAAAACCGTTGAGTCTGAAGTGTAACCTTTAAAGGCATTTTTGTAATAACTTATTTTAAGTTTAGCTTAATCCAAAGTAGCCCTATTTGTTATCTTCAAGTATATCCACTGAGTATGAGTCTTTCTCATCACCACAAGTAGTGTAGTGCTTCTATTATGCCCTAGCTTCAGATATTCTGTTGCTTCTGGCCTTTTGATAAACAGCTCAGCACAAACTAGAATGTTTCACTGTGCATCAGTTAAGAGCTGCATTTTAAAAACTAATTAAAAACTTTGTTTCTGAGAGGCACTTTTTATTTTTTCCTGATTGTTAAGTGCATCTTTTTTTACAAAGTGTTTGCCGAAGTTTTAGCTATATTTATTATAGTAGGAGCTGTTTTTAAAAAACTTCAGTTCAGAAGAAGATATTATAAAGGATTTAATGCTTCACAATCGAGGTGAAAAGAGCAATGTCTCTAAAGCTGCCAGACACCAGCAACCCATAACAAATTCTTTGTTCTTGTCTCAATTCCTGGAACACTGAAGTGTCATTTTTGACTAAATGTAACTGATATCAACAATGCTGCTTTTCAAAATAACTTCATGTCTCTTCTTATGTCATCAGAAATATGTGAAATCCAATGTTCTGACCTGTCATCAGTTCAAAGAAGTTTTTATGATTTAGTAGTAGCATTCACCATCAAAACATATTTCTTACTTTTTTCTGCATTTATGCCTTATTTTTCTTAACCTAACTAAAACTTAAGTGACAAGAAGAGAGGCTGAAATCTTAGTAGAAGCTGAAGGTTTAACATGTTACTTTAGGAAAAGTTTATTAAACTCTAGATGACATGCAGGTACATAGTTTTCTTAAGAAATCTGATGGCAGCATTGCTGTGTCTCAGCAGAAACCTTGCTTTATCTGAGCAGTTCAGTTGGCAAAAGTGGTGCAGCATGGCACCCTGTGATGCAGCACTTCCAAGGAGAACTGCTTGCATGAGTCAATGAGCAGCAGCACTTGGGAGCTTCCCTTTGCCTCCTGCTTTATTTCTTCATTGTGATAATTTATTCCTTACCATATGGCTAACTAAGATTGCTACCAATTCTGTTAGATAAATATGCTCCCCTATTTTATGTCATCAAAAGAACTAAGGGCAAGCAGATTTACACCCTTCTCAAGTCAGATAGTTTTGGCCAATTTCCTTGGAAATTTGCTTGCAGCAGAGAGATCATTTGGTCTGATTATGCCCATATGTCTGTGTGTCTTGGGTGTGATTGTTGTATATTTTTAGTTTCTCCTAGGCTAAATTGTAGGCATACTGTGTCTTAAATGCTCTTCGTCACATATGGATGGGAGTCATCTGGAAAGACAAGTCACACCAGGGACACATGATACCACACAGGGAACACGACTCCCTCACTTGTGACCATTTTAATTTCAACCTTAGAATCATGATCCTTTGTTCATTGAGTGACGGCAGCTTCATGATCTCATGTTGTGTTGGGATTTTGTATACTTTTCCTTTTAAACCCAACTTTGATTATAGTAAGTTTTCTATTTTTTAGCCTTCCTTTAAATTGTGGGGTGACAAACCAGGTCTTGTTAGTGCTGTCTCTGATTTAACAATACTAAGAATGGATAAAGATCAGACTTTTCATCCTCAGTGAGTAGTTTATTTATCATTTTAACATTGTTTTTAGTAGCTATCAGCAGCTTCAATACATCTACTTCAAGGAAACTGAAAGTCATTTGGATTGAACTTAGTTGTTTAAATGCATACCCATGAACCTTTTGTTAGATACAGGTAAAGTCTCTCAATCCAGTCTAAGCTTACCTTGATCCAAGGAATGAGTTCTTCTTTTAGCACTAGTCTGGGTATTTCTGCTTAGCTTGGCTTATAGTTCTGACATGTCGATCAAAACTTCATAATTTGTTGCTACTGACACAAATCTGGTTTAAAACATTTCTCACCATTCCACTAGATGTGATTCCAAATGAGATTCACAGCTCCTCTTAACATATTAGGCACCTTTGTGCAACACAGGGAATCACGGCTGCCTACAAATATAGCTCCACGGAGGAATGACATCACCACCTCAAATACATACTTGGAGTGTTATCCACTCACTATTACTTGACATCTTGAATTATTAATTCAGTTATCACAGTCCATGCTTCTTCTATGACCAAACCGGGTTTTTGTCAAGAGGGTATTATGTAGCTGTAGACTGGGCTTCTTTGTAATTTTGCAGAATAATGAATTCCGTCTATTTTGCAACAGTATTGATGGCTAGGCCTGTGTTCCACACCTCACTTCAGCCCCAGGTGGAAGGATTGTGCTGTAAGAGGAAAGTTTTGTGGCAAAATAGGTTTGAAACCTGTGAATCTTCCCTCAAGTCAATATTCTAAGGCTACCAGCTGCTGTAAAGTGCAGTTATACCTGCAGTTACTTTTTCCATCAAAAAGGTGTCTGGAAGAGCTGATATTTTTGGCCTGACTTCTGGTAATTGGATAAACTAATCTGACAAGTTTGACAAGTTTATTTCAGCTGTACGTAAGGACACAGATTGAATTTTGGTTTTGAAAATCTCTTTTGAGAATATTTTTCCCTAGTTCAGATTTTTAAAGGTAAATGTAAAATTAGCTACAATAAATTTGGGCCAGATTCAAAATTTTCCTGTGAAACACAGTTTCTGAGCTCTGTGTGGCTTCAGAAAGATGACAACTACATTCTGTAAGGATGAACACTTCACAAAACAGCCAAACAAATCAAGGCAGGAAGTGGCTGAAACAGTAATCAAACTTCACATTTTTCTTTGTATCTTCACCTAAAAATGCTTGATCAGCATAAAAAGGAACGAATAATTCATGCACTGCATAGTAAAGTATACAGAAATAGCAATAGCTTAATACTTGGACTAGTAACAACTTCATACTTTCAGTAATAAAAACAGCCACATATCAGAGTATCTTAGAGTTGCAAATTATTGTAAATGCTCTAAGCTTCAGCAGAGTTGTCAAACTGAAGCAGAACACATCAAACAATTTTCCCTTTATTAAGGATGGCAGTGACACATAAACTTTGTAAATCAAATGGACTTAGAAATTAAAATAGGCAGTAACAAGGACTGGTGATCATTCCCAAGGAAAGATAAACTCTCTTTGGAACAGATGGTGATTAATTCACAGCAGGCTTATCATAGAACGATAGCAAATGCATCTAAATGCCTTCTTTAATTTTTGAACACAAAATATACTCCAATAGAGGAGAAAAAAAAATTATGATTGTTAAGTTGGAGCCACTTTTTATTATAATCTATCTTGATATGCAAAAAAATCCAACATTGGAGCAGAAATCACAAGGAAATAGTAATGGATTACTGCATTCTACATTGACTGATCTCCTTAAAGAAGCAAAAACCAATTTCATTGGCAGATATTAACATTCAAATTTAAAGACTATTAAAAAGGTTCATAAGAATAAAATCAAACTTTTTTTAATATTAAAGCAAGCCATTTTGCCTGCTGCCATTTTACCTCATTACATTTTGTAATTTCTTTTCCCTAAAATTATTTAGATGTGTAAATGTATATTCTTGGAGTGAATCCGAGACATTTCTCTTTCATCCATGAGTTTACTTCTATTGAGTTGATGTTCATTCTATACACTGCATGACCAAATGTTGTACAAAAATCCGACATAATTACCTTTACATTATCCTAAGTCAGTCCAAAAGTCCATCTAGCCCAGAATCTTGTCCTTGACAATGGCCAAAAGCAACTGCTCAGGGGAAAATTTTGCAAGCAATACAGGGACATAGCAGTGCTTCCTTTGATGTGCACCTTCTAGCCTGAGGCAATATGTGACTTGTGAATGGAATTTATAAATGTGGGGGTTTTATTTATAAACTTTTACTTGAGGTTTTTTTCTTCCATTATTTTGCCTAATTGATTTTTAGTTTATATTTATAGCATTTATATTCAGAGAATCCTGTGACAGTTTTATCATTTAATTATTCACTGTATGGAATACAGTCCTGTCTAAACCACCCCTGGCACAGCTCTGAATCATTCCTGTGCATCCTGTCACAGGATAACAGGGAGAAGAGCTGAGCACGACCCTGTCCCCTCCTTCAGGAAGCTGTAGAGGGCAATGAGGTCACTCCTCAGCCTCCTTTTCTTCAACATGAATAACCCAAAGTCCTCAGCAGCTCCTCACAGGACATTCCGTTCAGGTTTTCCCACCATTTCTTTTTTTGCCCTCCTCAGGATGCATTCAAGGACTTTCACATCAAAACTCCACACAGTGTTCAAGGCAGAGCTGTCCCAAGGCTGAGCCCAGCAGGACCATTCCCTCTCTGGGCCAGTTGTGCCGTGCTCGGTGCTCTGGGATGGGTTTGTGCTCAGGGCTGCCCGGGCACTGCTGACCCACACAGCTGGCCCCACTTCCCTCTCTGCAGGATGAGTGGTCACCAGCCAGATATAGCCCCATTCACCACAGCATGCTGAGCCTGTTGTTCATTCACTTATGTTACAGATGTCTTGGTTTCACAGAATTTAGAGGGTGCTTTCAGGTTATTGTTAAATGTGGTGTTGTATGTTGAATGTCAGGAACATGTATTTGTCGTGCTAGGATGTCCCTAAGTTTTGCGTCATCTCAGAGTTTTCTGTCTAGTATGGCTCCTCTGCAGGTGCTTTTGGAAGGCTCAATAACAGAAAGCTTATGCTCTGCTTGGGCATCCCTTGCCAAAGTATTTCCTGAGTCAGCTGCAGAGCTTCACCACTGTTCATGGGATTCACTGCACTTTGTCACTTCGCTTCTGAATCCCTTAAAATACTGACTACCACAACACTTCACAGCAAGAAATGCCTCAGTGAACTGTGTTACGTTTAAAAACTATTTTACCTTGAGATTATCAGTTCTCCTGATGGGTGATTTCATTGGTGTTCTCTAGTGTTTAAAGTGGGACAAATATTTAAAAAGCGTTTTCTTAAAACAAGGAATATGGACAGCCCGACCAGAGAGGGTGCTTTACTGGACTGTCAGTCACCAGCCCACCTGAGCTCATCAGTGACATCAGGATCGGAGGCAGCCTGGGCTGCAGTGATCATGCACTGGTGAAGTTCACCATCCTGAGGGATATGACTCAAGAGAAGTCTGAAGTCAGGATATTAAATTTTACGAAAGCAAACTTTGAGCTGTTCAAGGAATTTGCCAGTGGTGCCCCCTGAGAAACTGCCTTCAGAGACAAGGGGGTGGAGCAGAGCTGGCACATCTTTAGGTGTGCGTTCCACGGACCACAAGAGCTCTCCTTCCCCATGAGTAAAAAATCGGGAAAGAGAATAACATGTCTGTTTAAACTAAAGGGCAAGAAGGAAATGCACAGGCATTAGAAGTGGGGGTGGGTATCCTGAGAAAAGTATAGGGACACTACCCAGGTGTGGAGGGATGGGCTCAGGATGGACAAGAATTGACTGTAGCTGAACTTCACAGAGACCACAGAGAATCAAAGGAAAGGTCAAAGAAAATGTACCACCCTGATCACCACAACTGCAAAAATGGTAACTGTGGATGAGGAGAAGGTATCCAACAATTTTTTTGACCCAGTCTTCACCGGCAACCTCTTTTCCCACACCACTTGAATGGATGAAGCTCCATCCAGGAACTGGGGGAGCAGAGACATTTCCACTGTAACAGAAGATTAGGTTCAAGACTACTGAAGAACCTGAACATACATGAGTCTACAGGACTTGACATGCACCCCAGAATCTTGACTACATCAACTGATGTAGTTCTCAAGGTGCTCTCCCTCGTATTTGAAAAGCCATGGCAGTCAGGAGAAGCCCCAGGTGACTGGAAAAGAGGAAACATTGTACCCATCTTTAAAAAGAGAAGAAAAGACAGCCCCTAGGAATCATCTGTCAGCCTCCCCTCTGTGCCTGGGAAGATCATGGAACAGATTCTGCTAGAGACTGTGCTAAGGCACTTGGAGATAGTGAGGTGATTCAGGACAATCTCAGCTCCACCAAGGGTAAGTTCTGCCAGACCAGCCCAGTGGTCTTCTATAATGGAGTGACCACATCAATGGACAAGGGAATGGCTACAGATGTAATTTCTCTGGGCTTTTGTAAAGTCTTTGTCTTGGTCCCCCACGACATCCTTCTCTTTAAATTGGGGCAACATGGGTTTGATGGGTGGACTGTTCAGTGGACAAGGAATTAGTTGGATGGTCATATCCAGAGGTTAGTGGTGAATGGCTCGGGGTCCTGATGGACATCAGTGACAAGTGGTGTCCCTTAGGCATCTGTATCAAGTGTAAATTTGCAGACGATGCCCGAGTGGTGCAGCTGACTCTTCTGATCTATGGCATGCCATCCAGAGAGACCTGGACAAGCTCAAGGAGTGGCCAGTGGGAATCTCATGAGACTTAACAAGGCCTAGTGCTGGTGCTGCACCTGGGTCAGGGCCACTCCCGGTATCAGCCTAGGCTGGGCATGAACAGACCGAGAGCAGCCCTGCCCAGAAGGACTTGGGGGTGCTGGTGGGTGAGAGGCTGGACATGCCCTGGCCATGGCACTCACAGCCCAGAGAGCCAAACGTGTCCTGGGCTGCATCGAGAGCCCCGTGGGCAGCAGGGGAGGGAGGGGATTCTGCCCCTCTGCTCTGCTCTGGTGAGACCCATCTGGAGCACTGCATCCAGCTCTGGGGTCCCTGCACAGGAGGGACATGGATCTGCTGGAGTGAGTCTAGGGAGAGGTCACAAGGATGCACAGAGGATTGCAAGCAGCTCTCCTATGAGGAAAGGTTAAAAGAGTTGGGGTTGTTCAGTTTTAAGAAGAGAAGGCTACAAGGCACACCCTGTTGTGGCCTTTCAGTATTTCTAAGGGGCCTACAAGAAAAATGAGGACAGACTTTAGCAGTGTCTGTTGCGAAAGGACAAAAGGTAATAACTTTTAACTAAAAGAGGATAGATTGAGACTAGATGTACGGAAGAATTTTTTTCAACTGAGTGTGGTGAGACACTGGAATAGGTTGCCTGAAAGGGTGATGGATACCCCATGCCTGGAAACGTTCAAGGTCAGGTTGGACAGGGCTCTGAGCAACCTGATCTTGTTGAAAATGTCTGCGCTCATTAGGTCATATATTAGCTGGGCACGGCCTACAGAAGGCCTCTCCCCATTGTCCCCCATTAGCTGGACATAACACATCCAGCCTTTGCAAGATTTTCAGACCAAACCCAAAGAAATCTATATTTGTGATCACCTTTCATTGCTATAGGTGAAATATTTTAATAATACTTGTTGGGTTTTTTTTTTTTCTGAAGGTATATGTTAACATGTTTGTTCCAAGTGATGGGACTGATTGGAGGGCTCCTCATGAGATCTAAACTTTCATCTAGTCACAAGATCACAGAATCATAGAATAGTTTAGGCTGGAAGGGATCTTTGACGATCATATAGATCCAACCACCCCAGAATGGGCAGGGACACATTTCACCAGATCAGATTGCTCAAATCCCCATCTAATCTGACCTTGAACATTTCCAGGGTATCCACTAAGGTCCCTTCCAATGCAAACCGTTCTACAATTCTATGATTCTGTTTTCTATTTACTCTCAGTCAAATAATGATTTTGAGTTACCTCTGATATATTTCTTTTTTCAAGATGAAAAGTCTTACTTTGCTCAGGATCTTTTCATGTGAAAACCATATCTCTCTGTCATTAATTTCTTTATACCTTTTCAGTTTCCAGCATATTCAGTTTGGCTGTGATATAGGAACAGTGATCAGAATTCAGGATTCATTAGCAAGATTGATTTATAAAGAGGCTTAACCTTCTGTTTTTCTTTATTCCTTTCATCACAATTCACAGGGTTGTGTTATGTTCTGATTCTCACTTTCAGATAACTACCCACATTGACTAAGGTTTTAATACTTATTCAAAAAACTCAATTAAGCCCATATTTGTCCATCTACTTAATAGGGTTTTTTAATTTTATTCTGTTAACCCTTTCCTATCTTGTGTTTGTCCTTTCAACGCACAAATATTGAGTGTTTTTGCAGTTCTTTTGCAGCCAGCTTTACTCTTGACTGTTAAAAATCACAGTGCTGCACACTCTGCTGCTTCACTATACAAGGCCTTTTCTAAACCATTGACAAATAAATTGATCACCTTGGGTTCCAGTACTGAGCTTCTTTTGACTTTCTAGCTAACTTCTCACCAAGTATTCCTAACTTCCCTCTTATATCCTCCAACCAATTACTACTTTAGAAGCACAGCAACTACTGCTTTACAGACAGAAGAACAGATTTTGTCCTTACACTTTTTCCCGTACCCATAATTATGTGTTTGCTGTGCAGAATTATAAAAAAGGCAGTTGCATTCAATGGTAAAAAGGGTGACTGAGTGAATGGGTGACAAAGATTGGAAAATACTACAGAAAGTACAATGTGTCAGTATGAGAAAACAGTAGAGGAGGCTGATATGATCCTGCAGTTTGTCCTTCGGCAAATGTCCCACAGGTTTTATAGGATCTATGTGTGTTGTGACCCCAGAAAACTCAGGAGGACCAAAACCAAAAACTGGTCAGAAAACTGGAAGGAAAAATATCGTGACACAGCATTCCAAAGTGTTTATGAAAGACCACACTCCCAGCCCCCCTTACCATGGGTAAGGCTCATTCCTCTGCCAATAAAGCACGCAGTGGAAATTTCCACTGCAAGTTACAGCACATTTCCACCCTTTAACCCTACATGCACTGAAGTTTTGCAATTCTTTATGGTAGTTTAGATATATAACCTTTACTTTACTAAAGATAACCAATCTGCTTTTTTTCTAACCAAACCTAATCTAATCTTGTTTAATTAAAAAAAAAAAAAAAAACCAAACAAAACAAAACAAACATTTTTACAGTTCTAGTGAGAAATATGAGGATGTAATAACTTGAGTGATGAGCAGACATGTTACCAAAATCATAAATATTTCTTCTAAGTTGAAATAATTTCATACAGGTAAGTATATTTGTAGATTAAATTGGTAGTTATATGTATGGCAAATATCAGTATTTTTTGTTTTAGTAGTTAATAGTTGTTACCATGTAATAAATTCTTTGCTTTATTCACAGCAAATTGTTTTTACCCTGAACATGCTGATTAGTAGGATTCTTTGTGATAAGAAGACATCTTCTTTACTGTTTGATGGGCAGAGGTTTTTAACCTCTATAATTCAGTATTGCCACCCAAAATGCATGCCCATAACCCTAAATTTTCATTTGCGAACCACTTAATAAATCATGCTTTTATCCTTAAAGGATTATTATTTAAAGCAGATAGAATTAAAAGAATGTAGCAGATGGGCAGAGAAGCAGCAAGGAAAAATAACCAGTAAAAGGGCAGGAAGCATTTCCAGGAAAATGTTTTTTAATGCAAAATTTTGAGAAAGAAGAGAACAAAAGAGCTAGAAATTAGAATAGTATGAAAAATAACAGTGTCTTGGAGTTGATAAGCATGAAGAAAAAAATTATATATGGCTTAGGTGTATGAGACAAGGGAGAAGGAAAGGCTGCTCGTTTTCAGGATACAATGGAGCCATAATAAAACTTCTCAAGATTCCTTCACCTTTTTTATGGTTTTTTCCCCAATAGTCTGCTGTGAAAATTCCTGGACAAGCTACACACACCTCCCACACCATCCTGAAAGGCTTTCATGTGGTGGTTTTGACTGTTACTTCTGCGACTGTGGTTCATTTGCTACCTTCCTCCACTGTGCTGCATAAACACAAAACAGCGAGGGAGGAAGGAGAAAGTAGCAAGGACGGTCATTCAGGGCCTTAATCTTCCCAAACAAGTGTCCTTTTTCCTGGGAGTCTTTGATAGCAGAATTAGTTTTGTTCTTCAAGTATGAAGACTTAACAAAGATTCATAAGCTGTCCACTCCTCAGAAATCATCAGTTTGTCTTCATTTTCTCTGAACACCCGTGACAGTATTATGTCTCTGCCCAGCGTAATACATTGAGTGTTTTTCAGTTGAAAACATCTGCTTTTTCTGGAAGGATGATCTCAGTTTTGATTGTCCTTTGTAAGCCTTCTACACTTCATCTTTTCCATTTTTGTGTAAGCTGGAAGGTTTATATTTCTCCTTCCTTGTTACATGTATTTAAGCTATTCATTGCTACTTCTACTTGTTTGACACCCTTAATGTCAAACATTCTCATGTACCTTAATGAACATTCTCAGTTGCATGTCTTGATACCAACCCTCATTACCTACTGCAACATCATTTGCTTGAACGGATCTCTTAAAGATGCTGACTCTAAAAACCACATTCCTGTCCCTCTGTCTGACCATGGTCTTCCCATATTGGTAAACTTTCCACCTGTCATCTCATCAGATTAAAGTTTCTTGTCCACAATTTCTTACAATTCTTCTTTATTTTTTTTCTTTTTTTTCTTTTTTTTTCCTAGCATGAAGGGATTTTTCTGTTTTCCCATGTCAGGAACACCTTTCAGGCAAAAGGAATTGACTGACCCATGTATTTAAATCTCAAACCTTGCCCCCATTCTGTACTAGTGACCCATCTGTATTGCTGCTTACCAGTCCTCCAAACTGTGTCATCTATAGGTTTTAGCAATGATGATTTTACTTTTCTTCCAGGTAACTGGCTGGGATAACAATACAGGGCCAGTTGTCATACACAAGGGTGAGAAATGAACTCCAGTCTTGGCATCTTGGTGAAAAGAAGTCACTTGTTTTTTCAGGCTTTATTTTCATTGTGTTTATATTGACAGACATATTTTAGTACCATCTAAAAGTTCTGAATTAATTAATATTTGTGATTGATTTTGTAAGAGTCAGTTTCAAGTGAATAAATATGAAATTATCTGGACTGCCCACATTTTAAATGCAAGTTAAGCATTAGTTTTCTCTCCAGTTTTCTGGAACTTTTCCAGTGTTCCAACAGTTACTGAAAATCTACAGTTATAGTTCAGATAACCCTGAACTCTCTAGCTTGTTAAAACTTTAGATGCAAATTACATTGATCTGCTGACTTCTCACCTGCTTCATTTGTATGATATCCTTTCTTAGTTTTCGCATGGAAATTGTATAATTATCTACTTGTAATAAATAAACAATCTGGTTTGTTTTCTTCTGCAGATACAGTCCAGAAATAATAACAGATGCTGCCTTTTACTAACATTTTGCCATATCTGTGTAACTGTGATCTATAGCCAATATTAGGAACCTACTCATTGTTCCCCTTACGTGAAAAATCTCATTATTGTCCTTATCCCTACAGACCATAGATTTCTCCTTTGAGCTGTTGATTTCTTTATCAATTTTCTAAAGTTTCCAAATTTTAGTTTACTTTTGTTGCTGACAGTTTCCTGCTTGTTCCATTTGAATATGTACTTTTGTATCTAGACACAGACATACGTACAGAACATTGCTGCTGCCACATTTATCAGAAAATGCTTTTGTTTTCTAAATTTTTCATGAAATGTTTAAAATGCTTTCTACTGCCATTCGTACTTTTCTCCCAGGAAGATGTTTTGCTAATTTTTGGCAATATAAATGTAGCCTTTTAAAAAGCTGATAGATATGCATATTTGTAACTTAATTTTTTTTCTGTTTGACTATGAAATCTGCTCTAATTAGAGTTCCTTGACACCTAACTAGTGCTACTTTTTCTTTAAATGTCCAAGTCTTCTTTATCTGTGCAGTGCCTTTAAAGTTACAAATTTTAAATTGAAAATTATTTTTATTGCTATTTCATTAGTGATTTTTAGAAATTTAAGAGTTGGGAAAATAAGCATGAATACATTTTGTTTTCACTACGAGTGGGTACAGTCCACAACCTGCAGTTAGATTTTATGCCATTATTTACTTTTTTCTCAGATTCAGTGGCTTGTGATAGTACAGCTTTCTAGCCTACACATGATGACGTGTTCTTACAGTGTTATCTCATGCTCGCTAGGGTGATAAGTACCCAGCCCACACAGTGTGTTGCTGTGTTTATCCTTTAGGACATTGATTTGTGAGCACTCAAGAACTCTTTCTAACTTCCCAATGACTTGTGAAAAAGCAATGCCATTTTTGATGTGGGCTGAGACTCTCACATATTGCCCACTCTGTTCTTCCCAAGTAGTTGAGACTGAGTGTGAAGTGGAAAGTTACAGGTATGCCTGAGAGTAAACCTTCCAAATTACTGGCTGAGGTCAGGCAAACTGTGAGCAGTATCCTAACAGTTCTTTCAAATGAGAGCAAACAAAGCTTCAGACCTTGTAAAATATTTAAAGCTGTGTGAAACTCAGCAGTTTTTGTTGGCAAGGGTTCTAACTTTGGTCTGGCTGCAGTTTGCATAAGGTTTGCATACACTGAGAATTCAAACAAAAATGTAAGAGGAAACTCACCTAAAAGTATCGTTTTGATACTTTTGATCATTTTGATTAAAACCTCAAAGCACATAATCCTGATGACTTTCACTAAAAATCTGATTAAGGCATAAAAATTATTCGTGCCTTCATCCAGGTTTATCTGAACACTTAGGGTTGCATTTTCCCTGTCACAGATGTAAGGCCAAAATTCAAGCTGTATGGAAAACAGATGAATCTTATTGAATTGTATTAATATAGAAAAATTCACAGCTCCGAAAATATTGTTATTTCCTTTGAAAACTGGGATTCCCTGATCACCCTCATAGTACCATTGTTGAGATTCGTCAGTCTCATATCAGCTCTTAGTTTGATCTGTAGGAAGCAAAATCATAACATTAAATTATTCTAGAAGTTCATTCATTTGACTTTGCAAAGGGATACAGAAAGCAATGCCAGCTTCCTCTAACTCAGTACAACAGCTTTAAACTGGTGAAAGGAATAAATTGAACTGTGTCTTCTGATTTCAGTCAAAAGAGTTTCATTTATTGCAGTGAATGTGGAGCATATAAGAGCACTAAATTCAGCAATCTCAGAAAGAAAATTAATGTAAGCTTTTTGTCAGTTCTTATAGCAGTATAGGGCTCTTTGTCATACGCTTTCTTGCATTCTCAAGCACAAGTTTACATCTCATAGATATGGAACAAAGTGGAAATGTGGAGGCACATACTGTATACAGCTTCTTTCTGCACATATTAAAACACATTTTATTGAGCAAGGCTGGTTTGGATCCAGTAAACCAGAGCCTTAAAAGAGCTGTGTGTTTCAGGATGCTGGAATATAATCATTATGACCTTCATATGACAGGTGAAGAAACGATATAGAATACCAGCCCTGCCTGCTCCAGCTGGCGTCACAGACAAAATTTATTCAATGGGAGCAGTCATAGAATCATAGAATGGCCTGGGCTGGAAGGTACCTTAAAGATCATCTTGTTCTAACCCCCTGCCATGGGCAGGGACAGCTTTCTCTAGATCAAGTTGCTCAAAGCTCCATTTAACCTGGCCTTGAACAATTCCAGGGATGGTGCATCCACAACTTCTCTGGGCAACCTGTTCCTGTGCTTCACCACCCTCCCACTCAAGAACTTTTTCCCAATATCTAAGCTAAACTTGTCCTATTTCAGTTTAAGGCCATTCCCCCTTGTCCTATCACTGCCTGCCCTTGTAGAAAGTCCCTCTCCAACTTTCCTTTAGGCCCCCTCTAAGTACTCAAAAGCAGCTCTAAGGTCTCCTCAGAACCTTCTCTTTTCCAGCTGAAGCACCCCAACTCTCTCAGCTTGGCCTTATAGGAGAGGTGCTCCAGCCCAGTGATCATTTTTGTGGCCTCCTCTGGACTCTCTCCAAGAGGTCCATGTCCTCCATATGTTGGAGGTCTCAGATCTGGACACAGTACTCCAGGTGTGGTCTCATCAGAGTGGAGAAGAGGAGGCTAATATGTGTCTTTAAACAAAAAAATAAATGGTGCCATCTTTCTGCACAACTTTCCAGTGCTCAGAGGTTTTGTAGTATGTTCCTCTCCATGCAGCTGCAACAGTTAAACATCAGATACAAAATCTACTGCTTGCATGTCTGAATGTTATCTTCTTTCCAGTATACCAGCAGAAGACAACTTTTAAAGGAATTTCAGAAGCAGTTATGGAGTGGTTGTGGTATCTTTTCTTTGAGGTTGAAGTTCTCTGGATGATGGAGAAGATGGATACCAATGGCCTTTGGATTTTGCAAATAAATTATTGCTAAAGCTGACTAGAAAAGCTCCAACATGGCAATATCGTAGCAAAACGTCTCTTTCTGCATAGCAGATAAATTCTCCATTATTAAAAAAGTTTTCATATAAATTAGGAAAATGTCCATAACTTAGAAACTAAAACACTTTTCTATTTATAAACCACTGCATCCTCAACTTCCTAAAGGAAAACTGAATGGGAAATCCAGAGTGGTTTTCATACAAGATCATGGTACTTCTTAATGTTAAATAAAAGACACTTGACATCATTTTTGTCCCTTCTGGAACCTCTTAATGTTATAACAAACCAGTTTCTGTCATTGAATAGTTAAAAAGCCAATCAGTTCCTCACTTCAATCACGATTTTTCTACCCAGTTTACATTTTCTAACTAATCTGGATTTTGTCTATAAATTTTAAAAGATACATGTGGAAGCCAGAATAATACCTGATTAATAGAATACTGTAAAAAAGAAATTTGTCTACAGAGAGAGGTTTACAGTTTTCTAGAAGCTTATAAGTTGGTTTTTAAATGTTTTAAGATTCTAAGGGACAAGATTATTGTCAGACGAACAGGGAAACCAGATGGATTAAAGTACCATAATTAGAAAGGCTCTTAAGAATCTTGCAATAATTGCAAAAGAGTCTTATTTTTGTACGGCTTGAAATAGGGTATAAAGGAAAAAAATTATAGATGTTCTCAAACTTCTTAATTTTTAAGTATTTTGTTGAAAAATTTGTAATTAATTATATGGCAGAAGCCTGGAAGATAAGGGGAGTAATGTGTATATCCCACTGTTATCTGGATGGCTGTGGAGCCAACCAAGGATTGTTGGTAAGGACATGCTGTGAGAAAGAACAGGATGTGGCTGGAGAAGAGGACATACATGGCAAGGGCAGCGCTTTTTGGGACAGATGTCATTGTCCTGGCTCCTGGAGATAAACACAACCCAGCACAGCAGAGCACAGCAGGAATGAGGCTGAGGTGTGGGTATGGACTCCAGCAGGGATCAAGACCAGCCAAGACTCCCAAAGCCTCTGACCCATTTCCAGAAAGGTCTGAAAGAATGAACTGCACATGAGAATTGATTTACAGAGAAAGAGAGAAACTTATCTCCAAGGTGGGGAAAACTTATCTGTGGAAAGGTATTCCCACCAAACCACGGTGCATGTGCACCCCAGGACACTGGGCATTCCATCAGCTGGATCAGCTCCGGAGCCAAGATTGGTGATCTCTCACTTTTTCTCCCATTATTCCTTTTCTTCTCTCTCCAACTCTTTAATCCATCTGTCTCTCTTCTACTCTTTAATCTACCTCTCTCTCTCTCTTCCCTTTCACCCCACTGTTTTGTTCAAAACCCACCTCTGTGTGCTTAGACAAGATCAGGGACTGACTTACACCAATGCCCATGCCCAGTGTGTAATTTACTAATAAAATTTTGTAAGTTTTGCAGAACCTCTGATTTCTGTCATTCCTGTCTACCATCAGAATCTACAAATCTCGGATGCTCCCGTTCTCCTTAAGGATGGGATGCCACAGATGGATGTCACTGTATTTAAAAGGATATATTTAAATTGTATGTAATTCATGGCATCATATTGGTATGTTTTTGTTGATAGACTTAGTCTTAAACAAAAACTGCAAAAGTGGCAGAAGCAAAAGAATAATTTATAAATAGATATTATGATGTTCAATAAACATAATAGTAAAAGTTACAGTTTTAATAAACATAATAGTAAAAGTTACAGTTTTAATAAATAGTAAAGTAAAATATATTAAAGTAAAACTTCCTTTTTGCAGGTGAATTTCAAAGGGCTCACCTTCTCAACATGTCTATTAAAACTAGATACAAGTGAAATTTGTCTTGTGAATATTGGCCACATTTTATCTGCTTTTCTCCTGTCTGAGCTTTAAAGGACAAAGGCACCAAAGAATTGGTTCCTATACAAGCTGTGTTGATTCTCTGTTTATCACAGTTACTGTTGAAAATATCTCCCTTCTCATCTCAATAAATGTGCAACCGATCTTCACCAGGTTTTTCTTGCTTCTGGTATCATTTCCCTGTAGACGTGTGCTCAGTTGTACCCTCTCACTCCACCCATCCATGTTTCAGGGGTTCTAGGACCCACAATTGCATCTTGAAGTTTTTTGTTGCCCCTGTTGTAGCTCTCTTGCCTGCTCCTTTGTGACTGAGGGTTTCCTGTACATTTCTTTTCTCCTTTCCACATTTTCAGTCTACTGAAACTGCTCTTCCCCACATCTAGAGTGTTCAAGTCCCTCTCCTTCACTTTTCCTGGTGTCAGTGTATGGTTTGTTTTCCATCCCACTTTAGCTGATTTAAGCTGGGTTTTAGACCCAAAGCTGACCTTCTGCTCTTTTGTGGATGCAGATAAGTACAGCTGTTATCTCTCCCAGCAGCTCAGTTGTGTATTCCTCACACAGGTCTAGGAAAGAAGACGCCGACTTTAATCTAAGCACAGAACAAACAGTTTAAATGTTCTTTCAGTCAGAGTGGAACCTTTAGTCAAATCTGTAATAACAACTGGCTATAGAGTTGTTTTAAATTGTGTAGACAAAACTACTTTGCAGCTATCATTGGAGCCAGTAGTGTGTTTTTAAATTCGGGGAAAGAACAAACTGTACAAAAAGAAAATCAAATGTGCATCTTTCTGACAGCAGGCAGAGCTGAAGTTGGAAGTTCTGACAGTGTATAGGAAGTGGAGAAACCTATTTAGGGATTGGAAGATTGAAGATAATAAGCTTATCATTATTTTAAAAGGAAACAGTTCACTAAAAATCAAAGTCTGGAGTGTTTTTTCATATGGGCTAAAACTCATGACTACAAAAATGCTTTAGATAATAGATTTTCCTTTGTGGTATCTTGTACTTTTTAGCCTTGTAAAATTAGACATAATATTACTTTAAACAGAGTCAAGAAAATGAAACCAGGATGCTGAAAACATGCATGAAACGTAGCAAAGAGCTAAAATGAATCTCTCAAAACTGTTACAGACTCTACAGTTAATATATTTGAAGCCCTATAGAAGTATTACATGTGTACAGTTAGCTACATTATATGTATAAGGGACAGGAACCAGGAGTCATATTGTCCCAGAAATATCATCTAGCCTGGAAGGAAGCCCTCATGGCTGGAATCCAGTGGGGCCTGACACTTTCAGGCAGGTTTTGACCCATTGCTTGTGATCTTTAGGAAGGCTACTGCCAAACTGGACTGAACCACGTGCAGCATACTCCTGCACAGCAAACACTGACTTCAAGAGTGAGTACTTCACAGTGGCAGCCAGAATGTGATTTTGAAAAAGAAAGTCATTGAAAGTGGATCTAATTAAAGAGCACACTGGAAATATCCAAGCTAAATAAATCCAGCTTCCGAATTTTAACTGCTAAATACAACAGCTGTAGAAGATCAAAATAATCAGCTTGAGCACATTGTAGCATTAGATTTTTAGCAAGTATATTTTTGAAAATTTTTCATTAAAGTTTCTGTGTTAATGTGATGATGTAAATTTTCCTCAATTTTAAATTCTTCCCTGTTTAAGGCTATGTAATACAGTGTTCTTGCTTCTTTGAATCCTTTATAATTTCCATATCCCTTCCATAAGGAACTTAGGTGAATTGAAGCACTGGAATAAAAAGCCTTTAAAACGTTTTGAAGTAAAATCATAATTCTGAAGAATCATAATGGAAAAAATGCACTTAACAATTACATATAAAGAAGATGTAGAAAATGAAAGTGCATGTGTATTATGACTTTTGAATTTTCTATATATGTGAATTTCACTGGCTATTATAATAAACAAGAAGCTCAGTTTTTAGAGGGATAAATGGATGTGACTTCACTAATTTGCAGAAGCATTCTCCTAGCAATACACAGAATATGTCAGGTAGGAAAACTAGAAAATAAAGCTGGCTCAAAAAACCTGAAAACTATTACTGTCTATCTTGTTCATGGTAGCAGAATAAAAGAAGTACTTCAAAGAAACTTTGATTGAAATTTCTCAACTAATATTGTGGATTTGACAGAAAGAAATTAGATTTCTATTCAGTCACACAGGAGGTTTGTCTTATTATGAAGCTTTTTAATTTCTTAGAATTAGTAACCTCCTTTCCTTCCATCATTAGTCTTTAAACTGCTGTTAAAAACAACCCTGTTACAACTTAGTCACAAGTATCAGCAGAAAATTAAGTGATTCCTCAACCCCTTTAAGGATGAACTTTGGAACTGAAATAGACAAGGAAAGCTGAAATTGTAATGCAAATTTTACTTTATATCATACTATAATTTGGCTTTACACATCAGCTATACTGGGGCTGTAATTCAGCAAGAAACTTAAAACATATGCTTAGTCTTGTTGAAATAAATGGGATTTAAGCATGAGCTTATGCTTTGTATATAGATATATATGCTTTAAAATCTTTGTCATATAGGGGTGATTTGTTAAATTAGAACTAAATCAGCATTCTTTTCTTATGTTTCCCAAGTTTTCATTTAAATTACACTTTTTTCTGACTTAAATTTTACAAATTATTTTTGTAATGGGAAGTCTACTAGCAATGAGTTAGAACTTGGTATCTTTACTTGCACTGCATAATACCTTTCCTATGTTATTTATTTTACGTATTTAAGATGAAAAATTAAAAGTCAGGCTAGACTAGAAACACTTTTATATTATTTAAGACTGCTGTATATTTATCCAAATTAATTGTATGATTGTCTTTCAAGAAAACCCCTGTACAGCCTATGCAAAATGATTTGTAGGATAAATCTGTTGCATGCAGAGTAAGAATATATATTTTCCATTAGAAAAAAAAAAAAAGAGAATTCTTGTAATATAGCAAGTAATCTTCAGTAATTTACTGATGCAAACTGCTCCCATCTTTCATTTTTGTGATCTGCATTCCGAAGGCATTTCGTGTAAACCTATATTTGAGGGTGAGAAGGGGAATAAGTCTCAAATATTTACACTATGCGATGTCCTGTGTTTAGTGTTATTTGTGTAAGAAAGGTTTCTGATACTGTAAACTCTAAACCTGGATTTTGAAAAAGGGAATACAGTCTCAGGAAATGAGAAAAATCTTTTCATTACACAATGATATTAAAGCTCAGATTAGTAGCATTAGAACTGACATTTGTAACACATCAAACTACACTTTTGCATGAGACTCTATAAATAAAATATTTTCATCAACTTTACATTTGCCTGGGTGGGCAGATGTGCTGATTATTCTGCACTTGTCTGGAAAACACTTCAGAAACTTGATATGCAGCCAAAAAATGCATGGGGACAAGTAAATTGCCAATTGTAACATTTTTTTGCCAGCAGCTTCCTTAGTCAAGCAAATCAAGTACCATTCTATCAGCACTAAAATCAGACAGCTTGAGACTGTGCTACCATTTTAAAACTTTCCCTTAGCAAAGACACTGTAGTGGAAAATCCCCAGCTCACAGGTGGGGATAGAGAAAATGTAATCATTTACTTGTCACTATGTGCGCCTGTAACCAGGACCAGCTTTCCAGGTATTCCAACCCCCAATTACAGGGCTCAAATGTGGAGGAGGATCAGAAACACATTAAATAGATTAGAAATGAGACTGTTTTTCATAAAAGCAGGTAGCTACAGCACAGCTACATTGCAACCCTCAACAAACACGGTTTGTTAAGTTTTGTGCAAGCAGGGGAATGATGTTATTGCACGTTCACCTTTCATTCCCCTCTCTAATGGAGCCTTTGGGCCCTCTGAAATAGCTGGTACAGGAAGGAAAAACATTTTGGCGAACATCACACAGTAAGGTCAGGGCATGCCTGATCTCTGAGCTGCCTTACTGTGACAATGTATCCTAAACACTGGAATGACCATATGTCATATAGCTACCTGTCCCCTTTCTCCAAGTATGTAGTTTCTACCCGGTTAGTCTCTATGTTTACTAAAATAATGATTATAGCAAACAAAAAGGGACCCTGGAGAGAATTTTTTTCGTATCAATGTTTCCATTATTTCCAGAATTAAATCCCAATATGTATTCTTTCGAGCGACGTTTTGCCTCACTTGGTTTATTTTTACAGCAGAGTTCATTTGACTCAGAGTGTGAGTGTTTCTCCTTCTTTATATCCATTCACTCAGAAACCCCAACTCTTCTTTCAGCTCAGGCTGGCTGTTTACTCCGGGGTGAGTGGGTCTATGGCTTAAACCAGCACAACCCAGCAGGAGCTAACACAGCTTTTCTGAGGAAGAGTTACTCATTCCACTGAACATTGCTAGGCCTTCTTCAATAAGGACACAGGAGATCTTCCATGGCTCTCTAGGAGGGATTATGGTGAGTGATTTGCTTAGCTCTTGCCAAAATTCGGGGGGTTGTTTCTAGGAGGGTAATTCTTATACAACATGGTAGTACAGCAGAGACAGACTAAGTCAAAGGTTCCAACAATAGACACAGCCAAACTCAGATCTGGCAGCTCAGGTGATTGGAATTGCCAGTCTTCTGCTCTGCTGGGCCACCAGAAATCACTTTCTTTGTAGCAGGAATGTTGTTTGTTGCTGAATGAAACAGTTTTGTTTGTTTCTTATCTGCAACAGTCAATAGGCCACTGCATTAAAACCAAGTATCACTGTCTCATTCTACATTAATACATGTTCAAATACTAGCTGGTGGCTTCCTGCACAAGAATTAGGTTGCTAGAAAGGGTGTTAACCACGCTGGCAAATCCCTCTGGAGTTGTCTGCAGCACACCTGAGGTAAACCCATCACAATTTTAGTTTGTTGTAGAGCACTGTACCGACATCAAGTCAGCTGTTTTATGAAACAGCCACCACGGTATGAGGAATGGGCCAAACTGAAGATGGAGTTAAGCTTTGTCAGCTGTCTTTGTTCACTGGTTTGGGACCCAAGGTACATGAGTTAACCTGAGACGACAAGCTCATTCTTTTAATCACCCTCAATAAGAGAGACATAGTGATTGGGTCTATGACTGACCTTTTCAAAACATGGCCCCTTTTGGCTGCAGAAATTTGCAGACTTGATTGCAGTCCTGGAGATGACATAAGAGCTAAAGAACTGCTGGATTTTCCCTGGTGGCATTTCAAGTTTTGCATGCGCACTGGTACAGTTAGAATACAGCCATTAGAAAATCAAAGTCACTAAGCTGGCACTGAGCAGGTGCTTTCCAGATGAACCTGTCCCATTACATGTTACACAGATGCACTATGGAGAAAAAAGAAGTATGAAAAGGGAACTATCAGTTAGCCTGACATGTTGTCAGATGTTGCTGTTAGCCATTTGTAAGTGGTTTATCATATGGCTTTTCCTTCCCAGCTTCCCAGCATCTCAGTCATCCCAGCCTTTTGGATGGTTAGGATTGTTTAATTAATTAATGGCATAGTGTAATCAGGTGAGCACAAGAGAAGCTTCACACCTTTTGCTTCCTTTTCTTCTGTGACGTTATGCAGTAGGTCCTATAATCGATCAGATAAGCCTGTCATTTTCTAGCAAGTAAAAGTTTCCCAAGTTTCTCAGACACAACCCACAGAGCAGTCCTATAGGTAGGGAAAAAAAAAAAAAAAGA
>VZRN01000882.1:348733-390030 GCA_013397935.1 Dasyornis broadbenti
AAAAAAAAAAAAAAAGCAAGCCATACAGAAGTCATCTTAAAAAAAAGAGAAGCTTTAGAAATGTTTTCTCAGTTTAGCAGTACACAGTAGAATGGCATGCACTTGAGCTATGTATGTCCCCTGGAAGCCCTGTTATTCACTAATAAAGAGTGTTGGTATGGAAAGCATGTCTTAGGCAGGTTGAACAATAAAGGACCCATTGCACATGAGAAGCATGAATATACACATAATAAAATTGTTACGCAATTAATAATAGATTTGATTTCAATTTCTTTTAACTTTTAGTCAGAACTGGGCACATTTCTATTGCTCTTGTGTGGTTTAAGCAAAAATTTAAGTTTTGGAGCAGAAAATAGCAGGTGCCAGAATAATTTTTATGGCCATTATACAGCATGGCTGGCTATATTATTACAATCATATTGCAAGCATTTTGATTCTGGGAAGATAACAAAAACTTTGCACCCTTTCTTAAAATGGCAGTTTGTGACATTATGTAAAGAAGATACATCAGTAAAGACAGCACTTTAAGCCACATATTGCTATTTCACAAATATAGGTTGTGATTTATTTTGTGTTTGCATCATACTTAGCCTCTCAGTTTATTTCTCCTTTGCAGAAGCTTCCATGGAAACAATGTTTGTAATTGTAAATAGTGTTTTAAAACTCTGTTTCACTTAATCCTGGCTCTTAGTCTGAAGACAGATGAAGACTTCAGTGAATGAGGCACTGAAGCAGATATAATTTTTCTAAAGAAACCAAATGACAAAAAAGTCCACAAAGAGCATGACATTGAACAGTTTCAAGATGCTAAAATTTCCCATGGGAGTGCCAAACCCACACAATCTACCATGATGTCTTCAGCATGGCATGCAGGTGACACAACAATAATTACATTACAAAGGCACAAAATAGGTCAGGTCAGATAAAACTGGTGGAGTTAGTGAAACTTTAACAATTGATTTAGGAATAACATTACGTAGCTCAAATTCCTGATTTGCAACTGCAAATTCATTAAGTTGCTCTATTAACGTGCCAGATGTTTGAGACCTATCTGTCGGTCTGTCTGTCTATCCATATCTATGTATCTACTTATCTATACGTTGACTTCACCAACAAGCTTGAATAAAGTAATACTTGGCACCTTCTGACCTTCATAGTCAGGAAAACAGGCAATCCACTAAACCACTAGTGCAAATAGCATATTGCTTCTTTGATCTGCTTAGCAGTTCTCAGTCAGGTATTCCTACACACCTCTAAACAGGGACTGTGTGTAAGACAATCCTGTGATCTACTACAAATCAATATTTATTTGTAAGCTTTTTGTTAACAGATTATATTTGTATATGCATTTGAACAAGAACAACCGTCAAAGGACTTTTATGATAGATGAGTCAGAACTGAGTGTAATTTATGTGGTGCCTTCTTATTTTTAATCACACAAATCTAGATTTTTCAGTATTTGAGGCAGGACAAATAATCCATTTTTCCTAGTAATGTATATTGCCCCAATATCGATGTATCAAGAGTGTTGTATTTCTTTGCTTCTCTGTCTTTGAGAACATGACTTATTAAAGGAAAACATGGTGTTGCAGATACCCAGGACTTTGGGCAGTGGAAAGCCACAAATCAACACATTAAACCAGTAGAAGCTAAAAAGAGATCTGAAGCTGCAAAATCCCAAATATTTTCAATAGAGTAACAGTAAAAGGACATTATTAAAATAAATGTTTTTTGAGTTAAATACATGAGGAGATCATGTACCTGAAGTTATGCAATAATCTTATTGTGAAACAGTGGATCATCCTGAATTCAAACAAGACTTGCAAGAAGCAGAAGAAAGTAAATCTGGCATCAGTTTCTCTCTGCCACTCAAGCATTTATATTTGAAAATTAAGCAGTAGCCCAGAAGGAAATAGGAAAACATTGCAGATCTTGGCCCTCTTTATGATTGACATTGTCTGGAGTATACAAAGACACTGAAACCACTGATATGATAAAGCTACATATCTATATATAATTCACATGGATTAGGCACTCCAGAACTGAAATCTGTTTAATTTAAAAAGTGAGATATTCTTGTTAAATTTATGATTGAGAATGATAACTTATATTCAGTCTTTTAGTTAAACTTGAACAATACTGACAGGTAACATTTACTTCCTTTATAAATGAAGGATGAGAGAGAAGGAGAATGTATCCTAAGGTGACTGGCTGATAGTTGCTACTGAACATCCTAAATGGAGAGGTAACATTTATAACCCAAGCATGTGAGCTGGCACAGGCAAGACTCAGGAACAACCACAAAACCACAAATGAAATGCAAAGAGTAAGTTTGATCTTATTACCTCACCAACCAGAGTATCCCTGATAAAACACCTGGGCAGTAGGACACAAGACAAGACAGGCACCACAGAGCTCAGCCCATGTAGAGGATCAACCAAACTGCTGTGCTTCAGGGATTCTTGCAGGTGTAGTTAGTTTACTACTCTGATTGGATCTTTCCCACACCAGAGAAGAAAGAAAGAAAGAAAGAAAGAAAGAAAGAAAGAAAGAAAGAAAGAAAGAAAGAAAGAAAGAAAGAAAGAAAGAAAGAAAGAAAGAAAGAAAGAAAGAAAGAAAGAAAGAAAGAAAGAAAGAAAGAAAGAAAGAAAGAAAGAAAGAAAGAAAGAAAGAGAGAGAGAAAGAAAGAAAGANTACACACATGTCTTTTTAATTTCCTAAGACAAGGCTAGTTCCTTTCAAGATGTTCCACCAGCTCACTGCTATTACTGTCAAAACTTGCTTGCTCTCCCTCTTTTGCCTGTTTTTTCTCTATTTACAGGCTTCTAGGAATATATTAAGCTGCATTTTTTAAAACAGCAGTGTTTCCCTCTTCTTAGCTGCTTTGTTTTGCACAAAAAAAAGAAAAAAAGAGAGAGAGAAAGGAGAAAAATTTAGAATACTCAGAAAGCAAAAAACAAAGAAAAATAAAAACAGAAAGAGAAAGAGAGAGATAAAGAAAGAGATAAAGAGAGAGAACGAGAGAACAAGAGAGTAAGAAAGAGTGAGAGAGAGAGAAAGAGGGAAGGAAGGAAGGAAGGAAGGAAGGAAGGAAGGAAGGAAGGAAGGAAGAGATCATCAGCCCCGGTTCCAGCATCAGCATCAGCCCAGACAATGGGATGTCCAGGACCCCAGGGCATGCACTCTGATTTCAGGGGTGTACCTTTCTATAGAAATGTTTCTGTGCCCTGGAGATGAGTTTCTCTCTGTCTGTGCAATTCAGTTCTCATGTGCAGTTTGTTTTTTCAGACCTTCCTGGAAATGAGCTAGAGGCTTTGGGGGTCTTGAGTGGTCTTGGTCCTCACCTAAAGTCCATGCCCTCTTCTTGGCCTCATTCCTGCTCTGCTGTGCAGGGTTGTGCTTATCTCCAGGAGCCAGGACAAGAAAGTTTCTCCCAAAAAGTGCTGCCCTTGCTACGAATGGCCCCTTCTCCAGTCACATCCTGTTCTTTCTCACTGCATGCTTGTACCACAGTAATTCTGTTTTTAACAACAATCCTGGTCTGTTATCACATTACCTTGGCTGGCTCCACAGCCACTTGGCTGTCGGTGTTTGAAGCATACTCATTATCCCCCTCCGGGATCCCACAGCAACAATGCACCATTCTGGGTACAGCAGGTTTGAAGTAGCACTTTACTGAGGGGCAGAAGAGGTTAACTAACTTCAGGCAAGCAAAACAGCATGAATCACTCAAAGTATGATTCTGGAGTTTCTGACTGTCATTGAAAATAAAATACTGGTAAGCCATCAACCAACAATGGTTAAAGCTGTTCTACTGTACTGTAAAATGGTTGGGATGTCTTTGGCTCATTGAAACTGATGTGTGATCTAACTGATGTGTTAGATCACTTTCAAGGACTGTCCCTGAGGTCTAACGAGGCTCTTCCAATTGCTTTAGTCTCACCCACACAACATAGTGCCCTTAAATGCCCTTGTGTGAAATGTTTCATCCAAAAGCCACTGCAGGATCTCATCAAGGGCCTTAAATAACCCTCTTGATCCCACTTCACATGTACACATGGAAAGTGATCTACCTTCTCATTAAACATAAAGGATGCTGTCTCACTCCATTCCTCTACCCAACTGATGAAGCAAAAAGCAGAAGGACTGGCTTCTTTGAAAAACAGGACCTCATTCTGTCTCACCTCAATGCTGTCTGTCCTGACAGCCTTCATAAGGTAGGACACAACATCACAAGAGGAAATCTCTGTTGTGTAAGACCACACTATTGATGAGACCCAAAAAGCCTTACTGTTATAAAGCACAAAGGACTTTTGTTTTCCTCTCAACAGTGCCTAAAGTGAGAGCACAACCGGCTCTCAAAACATGTAAAACAGGGACCAAAGATGAACATTTCCAATGCTCTCACTTGAAGCTGGGCTCCAGAGAAGATAAAAGGCTGTCTGAAGCAGTCCAGTTTGGGGAAAACAGTGTAAACAGTTTCTAGTAGAAAAATCACAAAATTTAAACCAAGTCCTACTGGACGGGGGATTTCACCAGGCTATCTCCCTTGCCCAGAACTCATGGTCCATGAGACTGCCAAATTTGGTTTACAAAGAAGCTTTTGATCATTCATTTCAGTCATTCCCAAGTCTACATATTTCAATTGACTTGGTTAGGAGAGACACAGCTCCCAAGTTCCTCACAGGACCACCAACATCTCTCAGCATATGTCATTCTCAATGCTTTTGTGTTGTGCTTTGGGAAGATACAGGACAGAAAGGCACAGGAAAGGGTTTCTCAGTGAAGACAAGGTAGGTAAGAATGTATGGGCTGAAGTGGCTGAATAGAAGAAAATAGATAAAACCAGCCTTGGCCTGGAGGTTTAGTCCATCTTGTAAGCACCTGCAGATGGAGGCACCTGTAGGGAGTCAAGGGACCATGAAACCACTCAGTGCAAGGCTGAAGTGTTACTTCTGAGAGTGCCCAAAGAGGGGCAGTGACCTGCAATATGAACAGGACCATTAGGCACTCACAGAGCTTTTTCTTCCCATGTTTATTATCCCTTCTCTAGCTCCACTGTCACAATGGACATGGCTATTCCCAGGGTAACCTGCAGGACAGGGGATATTTTCACTTATAGGTGTTTGAATAAACATATAAGAGGTTTTACACTCCTGCTCACAGCCTGCTTCTTATTATCTCATCCCTTTATTACTTTTATTCCTTTTATATTTTCTTCTTTTACTTCTTTATCATTTAGCTGCTTCTCCTAATATTATTCCTTCATTCTATCTAATGTAGGTATAAATACAGTTGGTCTATCAAATACAAATAATCGCCTTTTATAATAATGCAGAATTATAAATCTCATTAATGTAGATCCTGCGTTACTGTGAATGTGAACATCTTTTCCTCACAGGACCACCAACATCTCTCAGCATATGTCATAATATTCTTTATTATTTCATATTCATAATATTCATATTTCACAATTCTTTATGTATATCGATAAATACTTCATGTTTATATATTTATATAAATAAAGAGAATATAATCTGAATAGATTCTAATATCTGGGTCAATCCTTGGTAGTGATCTAATACAAATCTAATAGAGATCTAAAACACATTCCACTCTGGATCTTTGGGACCTTTTAAAAGTGTATTTCTGCATATTTAGCTTCATATTTGTCTTGTTATTTTTTGGGTTGCTATTTTTTTGGATTTGTTTTTTTTTTTTTTTCTTTTTACTGGGTCCACAGTTTGTTTTCTAGGAAAACAAATGCTTTGCTAACCTATGAAGTTTCTTTCCAGTTTTAATTTACTTTTTGTCTTCTCTGCGGTAAACTCCCAAAACAAATCTTCTGGATTTTCAGCAGAAGATCATGTCCTTTGACAAGATAATAAATTTTGATTTAGGACCAATGCTTCAGGAAATAAATTTTTTAGATTTTATTTAATGAAATTTACATTAAAATGAACAGAAGCAACACACATTTTGAAAAGTTTTGAAAACTCCAGAGGAAAGATATCTCATACTAGTATATCCTTCACTGGTAAAAGCATAATCTCATTTCTGATTCCTAAAAGTGAAATACAAGCCAAGTTATTCTGAATCAAGTAAGTGTGTCTGTATTTAACACTAGGGAGCTCCTGAGAAATAAAAAACACATTAAGCTTATGGGTTTAATGACCAATAAATACCATAAAGACCATGTTGGGTCTCCTTAAGCTTCTGTGTATCAGCTCATTGTAAATTCCAAGGCTGGGCACTAGATGGTTAATTATTTCTGCAAAGAGCAGTTTTAGTCAGCCTTTCAGAATGTAAGGCTAGGATTTCAAAGCAGCCTAACCAAGTACCCATCACCTAATAGATGTCAAAGGGGTTTAAATCCCTTAAAGATTCCAACAGGGAAAGGAGAAATAGCAGATTTTTTGATACAATAGAAATAAGAAAAGTCTTTTTCCAGGCAGATTTACAAGCACAAAATATTTATTAGTCACCAGAGGTAAGTTTTTTGCTAAAATTGCAAGAATAATGAATTCTGATTCTTTTCATATTTTACTAGGGAACTAAGAGATCTCTTGTAGACAACAAGGAACTCTTCTGGATACCCTTAAAAACATCCATGTGAAAACAGTTTGAAATAGTTTAATTCAATAAATAAATTTTTTAAAATGCACAGTACTACACAAAATGAAAACAGACCTTTCCTGACCTTTCATAAACAAGTACAGAAACTTTCTGGAAGACTTTAATACACTCCCATCACACCATAAATCAAGATCACCTTTCCAGACTTACTCTTTCCCTTTTGATCTACAGAGGCATGCAAATGTCTTTAAAACTAAAACCAGAAAGAATCTAAAAGAGAAAGGATCCTGAATACAGTTTTAAAAATCTGAGTATTTGAAGACTGCCTTTTGTTTTTGGCAGTGAGATTTGGCAATACTAGTTTGAATTCCCTGGCTCACACCACTAAGAAAAAAGAAACAGGCTATGATACTTTATTATCTGTCTGTGAAGTTACCAATCCTTTTTACATTTTCTTATGTTCTTGACTGTTCAGTTAGGACAAGAAATGGTATCATTTCTATTTATAGGCAAATTATTTTCAATAGAAAGAAGACAGTGGTTGAAAGAGATTACAGTATGAAAGAAGTAGGCAATTTTGATTGAAAATACATTTGAAATGAAACGCTTCTCGAGATATGGAAATGTTTTTTACCAATAACATCGATGAGAAACGAATATAGCTATAGATATTGGTTCTATCTGAATGAATTGACACAATATACATACACCACAGCAAATTCTAAGCCAGCACGTGTTTTAATGTGTTAAAAACACTTTAGCTGGATCATAGATCTTCACCGTTGTTGCCATCTCACTGGATGTATTGGCAATATACTCCAACAATCCACATAGATATTCTCAAAAAAGCTTCACAAAGCCAAGAAGTTGAATCTTGCACTGACTGTCAGAAGGTGATGAAGATCACCTTCAACAAAGAATAATGCAGAGAATACTTCTGGAATGTAAGTGTCTAAGCTAAGTGAAATGTAAATATAATTAGGGTTTTTAATATCCTAAAGAAAGTGGCTGGAAGGATTCCATGGCTGTAAGTATGACAAGCCATTGTACTTTCCATCATATAGCTGGTTCTGCTTCAGGACCTGTGACTTTACACGTTTCCTTCGCTCAGCATTCCACTGGACTGCCTTCAGGTGTTGGCCAGCTTTTGGCTAACACTGTGACAGATTATGAGACACCAAATCCCTATGAGATACCAAATTTTTCTTAGAATTCGTTACACTGCTAAGTTTAGTCTGCTGCAGGTGAATATTTTCATGGGCTGACCCTTGTACACCTCACTACTGCAGAGCATGTGTGGCTTTGGATCTGAGCAGTCTTCCACACTGACAGCTGTTACTTTTCCATAATGTACCTGTGAACAGGCACCACATATTTAGGGCAGGTGCAACAGGATAGATGGAGCTCTTTATGTAACTTGAGTCTGTAATCTTGTGTCCAGATGTGAAATCGATAGTCAAGATAGCTTTCTTTGAAATAGTAAGCCTTCAAGTTCTGAGTACAGGTCTAGTTCTGCCTCAGAAGAGAGGAGAAAGATGTCAGAGAAGGACCCAGGCAAGAACAAATTCATATTCTAGTCCCAGTGAAGAACCAGAGTCGTAGCCTTGAAAGAGAAAGAAGATGCACACCAAAAGAGACAGTCAAAATGGATGATTTATTCGAACTAGGGAAGTGAAGAACGTACCTACCTGTGTCCTTATTAGAGTTCTGTATGTACACTTTCCAAAGAGCTAGATAAGACTGCGAGATAAACCTTTGTAAATCATACAGTCCCTATCTGTTTCCAGGTCTTCCAGCTGACAAAGTACTAATTCAGGGCTTTTACATTATGGGGCACTGTTCTACAGTATAAAAGTGGTCCTTAGTAGTAGATTTCTATCCTGCCCTTGACCTGAATACTTTGCCTTGTAAGCCTCTAGTTTCGTTATTATGTCTTGAATTGTTGGGGTTGTTTGTTTCTCCAAATCTTTATTTCAGCAACTTCTTCCTTTTCCCCTACCCTTATGTCTGAATCACTTTTGAGAAGGAATGTTTGTGCAGATGATTTCCTCAGTTGTTTGGCTTCCTCTATCTCTTCCCAATCTACCTTGTTATTTTATCTCTTTATCTAATTATTATCAGAGTATGCTCAGGTCATTAGCAAAAGTCACCTGATAAATGAAGTCAGGAAATAAGTACTAACAAAATCATAGAATGAGAAAACTTATATTTTAATTGAAAGCAGAAACTGTTTCTTTGAGGAAAGACATTGTGTGACTAATATTACACTTCTTAACACGTAGGGAAGTGACACAGTTTTACAAATCAAAAAAAGTCCAATGTTACACAAAAGGCTTCACACAAATCTAAATGCAAGACATTAAAAAAGCCAGATCCTACTTTAAGGCTGTTACTTTTAGACCCACATGAGAAAAATGGTTTCTCATTCTGTCTGTGAAAGTAACTTGAGTGAACATCAGAGGAATGTGCAATCCCATAATACCTCAACTGGATATTTCTTCCCACTTCTTGCAAATGCATTGTGGTTCATGCCATGGTTCATAAGAATTTATCCCTTATTTATGACTCTATATAATTGTTATTCCTATATATAGTACCTTTGACATACTTACTACAGTCTTGCCAAGAGTTTGTCTTCTGGCAAATATTCCAAGTTTTCTTTGTCCTTTCTGTTAATAATGTTTTTGCTCATTTCTAGGGGTTTTATTGTGCAGCTTCAGGATAAGCAGCTGTTATCTGAACTGGGGCTTATGCAGGAACACTCAGCTATTGCACACAGATGTAGTTATTCTCAGGGCATAAACAGTAAAATGGTTTATTGAATTGCTTAGTAGAGTTGTGCAATAGCATATAATACTGGCTAGCTCTCACTTCTCACTAGTTTTACACAAGTAAAATATTTCAAGCTTCATTTTCAATGAAATTAAGTACAGTTATGGAGAAATAAAGCTTTGTAATTACTTATGTTTTAAGACTATGAAAACACATTTTATTTTATTTTATAGGCTAGAGACAAAGGGAGATATCTGTTATTATATTTCCTGGGAAAAAACTCACAATAATGTATTTTACAATGCTGCCTTTTACCTTTTATTATTTAACCTCATTAGCTGTGAGTTTTATCATTTTCATTTCCCTGGCATTTTATGTCCAGTCATACTGAGGAGCTATGTGAACACTATTAAAGAATGAAACCTGTCTGGATTATACTGAAATCTGTCATTATCCACCATTTTTGTTATTATAATCTCTATGTAATCAAAGAGGAAACTGACAAAGCATCTGTGATTAGGAGAGACAAAACTACTTGAGTTTACCTCCTGATTTGTTCTGTCTAGCTTTCTCTTAAAAAACGTAAGTGCTTCTCTTTCTCCTTGATTTTCTTTTCACTTGCTGATCTCTTACACAAAAGCAGAGTCTCTCAATCCCCAGATTTGCCATAGTCCCTGTGACTCAAATTAGGCTTGTGACTCTAACCTTGAGCAGTAGGTTTTGATTTCAGCCTTTACTTTTGAGTATTAGCCTGCTTGGTGCTCTGATTTTACTGGAATAAAGGATAACAAAAACACAGCATTAACTTAGTTCCTGTTTGTGTTTGTCTAATGACGAAAAACTCATCTGACAGCAAGATAATAGTTTCCACTGTAGCAACATTAATTAATTTTAATATACTGTATCACAACTATCACATAAAAACATATACATGGCAGAATTGCTTCCTTTAGTTCTTGTTTACTATAAAATACCCTGAGCTGGCAGCTGTGAGTAGTTAGTTATTGTTCAACAATGTACACGTACACACAAAGGTAAAGTAATATAAAGGTATTGTCACTAAAAGCAAAACCAAAACAAATTATTCACTTATAGGGAGATTATATCAGCACGGTAGCTTTCACGAGGTTTGATGAAGTTTCTCTACCCAGTAAGTTGGTTTATTAAGATGAAGTTCAAGGCAACAAAGTACAGTCTTGCCATGTCTGTGTCAGCAAGGTCCAACAGCCACTTTAGGATGTGGGAAATGACCTTCTTTCTCTCCTTTGTGCTGAACACCGAGAAATCACTCACACAGAGGCAGAGAAGCTGGGCTTAAAAGCTGGCAGTCCTGCAGTACCCCTGGCAGATGCATGATAGGGTCTGCCAAGGAAGGAAGCCTTCTTGTGTCCAGTGTTTGCAGCGTGGTACAGCAGTGGCTGAAATTCCATTTTCTTACACTGGGACCTGCCCATTTGTTCACTGTATAAACTACAGTAGCACACACTTGAAACCAAGCCCAAACAGGAAGCAAACGAGGGAGATTTCAGTGTTTATCAGAGATGTGTGAAATATGACACTTGCATTCCACAGGGCTTGTTCAGGCTTTTTTTATAATTTCACTTAATGTAGGCTTTAACAACCCAAAGTTTGGTTTCAGTACCAGCTTCAAATGAACTCCAAAGGGTTCAGATTCCAAAACCAGTGAAATATGAATTCCATATAAGGAAATCTACACCACAGGATAAGCCTGGGTAATTTAATGATACAGGAAGTAATAAAAAAAAACAGTGACTGCCTTGTGTATGTGTGTTTTATACTAAAAGGACTAGACAATTAATCTCTATATAAGCAAGGTGAAAGAGTGATATAAATAAAACTTCATGTTTCGTATTACAAAGGTGTCTGGTTGACTGCTTCAAGGAATTAGAGCTTAGTAAGTTTAATAGGATTTATTAAGGATTTGAACAGTCTCTTGTTGAAATCAAAAGTATTTCTCAGACTTTCATAAAGTTTGTATGGTTCTGGCCTTTAGGTCCCTAAGGCTGTAGACAAATTTCTGTGACACATGTTGACCACGGCTAGCTAACTAATTTCAGGTACTGTGTTACTCATAGACAATTCCTGTGCTTTAAAAAAATTACTAATTAATCACCTTTGAAGTGGGTAGGTGTTTTGCCAATACTCTTAGAGAAATACTATTTCATTTAGTTGGCCATTTTGCTGTATTGTAGAATCAAAGTTTTGTTTTTACCCAGGTTTTGTAACATAGCATCAGATCTGGCCAAGGACACTGTATATTTTTGGTTTGATCATATCCAAATTTGACTTAACCACAGCAGTAGAATGGGACCTTATGGTTTTATTCCTCTTCTAACTCTTAGGTAAATAAGAATTGTGTTGAAGAATGTGATTTCCTTCCCACCAGGGAAAAAACCACAACTTTTAGCAATTTGAATAGCTACAGTGACAGGAATTTGCATTCAGAAAAGGACTAAGGAATTTCCTCAGCATGTCACCAGAAGCAAAAAAAGTGAGAAGGGATTGTTCTGCATGTGCTAAAACACTAATGAGTCCTAACAGCTGAAGCAGCTTTTGCTATTCATTGATTTACAGAGTAATACAGATTATTGCTAAAAGAGGTAATTCTGAACATTTCATGACCTCCTGCATAGTTCAGGTAAAGAATTTCAGGTATTCTTGCCCTGTGCTCTGGAAAGCCACTTTGTACTTGCAAAGAACCAAAAGAAAACACATAAAAATGTAGTACTATGGGACCACAAGGAACTGAATGATTCTTACAATTCAGTCATCTAATTTGCAAATGTTTGTAAGATAAACCAACGGACAATAAAACCTAGTTTTGCCTGAAGTCTGAAGTAATCATCAAAAGTGTCTGTTCTACTGCACAATAATCTGCTGATGGCTCTTGGTAACAGAGTTGCCAAACGGAAATCCCCCCAGGACTACAAAAGGCTCCAGCCTTGGTTTTGTGTTTGTTTTTTTTTTTTTTTTTTTTAACAAATATGAACAGTGTAATTGTCTTCCATCTGATGGGTGGAAATATTTTGGGACACCACTCCTCTGGCACAACAAAGTAGTGAAATAGAAAACAATTTTTTCTATCAAATTCATCCATTTGCTCTTGTCCTGACAGATAACTGAGGCAATAACTGTGGGATCCTACTCTCTACATTCTTGTCCTTAAAATATCTGCATTTTCAAGGCATAATTGTATTAGTACCATAACTTCATCCATTTTTAACCAGCATTACTTTTTGGGATGCTAGACTAAATTTTCTTGCCATTTAGTATTTACTTGAATGCTACACACATGTTGGTGTCCTCAGAACACTTGATCAGGTGCCCTTGACACCACTGTTCGTGCTGCCAACAAAAAACATTAAACAGCTCTGGTAAAAGAAGGGAAAACACAGATTACCAGTGGAGAAGATACAAACCTACCACAAAGAGTGTAATTTAAGAATCTTCAATTTAAGGTACATTCTTCATAATATACATCATTAAACATAAGTGGCCTGTTAATCAGTGAATTTTCTGCCACTCAAAAGCAGCTTTGCATTACAATCAAAATTTTACAGATACTTGAAATTTTATATGTATATAAATTACAGCATAAAAATGAGATTTATATGTAAGTCTTGTAGCTCATTGTGCTTCTGTATTTGATTACAGGGCTGGTAAGTCCACATCCTGTCCCAGGAGGAATGAGAGCTCAGTGTCAACAGAGAAAAGAATGAAAAATCAGTTAAAAAGGGATGTATTAAGACTCAGACACCAAAAGAGAGTACAGTACTTGTTAACAGAAAGGCAAAAAAACCAGTTATTCCTGAGTAAAAAGAGGTTTTTGTGATAACTTTGAAAGCCTTAAGCTTCTGTGCACTGCTAGACCTAATGCCATATTCATTTAGCTTTTGTTTTAATCAGTATTACCTTGCTTTCCTAGATGTCTCTTCTTCATTCCTTTCCATTCTTTCAGTTCCATCTTTGGACTGTCTCCTCGAGGAATCTTTGAGGTGCCTGCTAATATGGCTCAAGGGCAACTGCTGGAGCAAGCAGAGGACATTTTCCAGTTCTCTCCTTCTCTTGAAGAACAAACAAGACAGTCCATGCTCTGATCCTGTCCTGCTGAGCATAGCAGGAGTTTTATGTCCTAGTTCTCCTTCAATTTTCTTTCAATAATGACTGGAGGCAGGTTAATTAAGACCAAGCCTTTTGTACATAGCATTAAGTAATGTCAGTGACGTCCTGGCATATCTATTACAGAAACACTGGAAAGTTTTAACACCAGGATATTGCATGGAGCTAATTTAATGTGTCACTTACAGCACAACATGCAGTATTGTCATAGCAACAATGCAGCACAGCCTCAGACAGTCTGATTTTACATTTGCAATGCCATGATGCTGTTAACACCCTGTGAAATACATCAGTTGGATGACAAAGGTAGATGAAGAATAACAAGAAATCATTCTTTATAGCTTATGTTTGAACACAAAGATGTTCCAGTGGTAAATGACTAATAAATAATGCAAAACTCTAAGAAGAAGGCCTGACCATTGTATTCTATAATAAGGGATGGTAAGCATTTTCATGCATAGAAAAAGCTGTTATGATTCTACAAATACTTACGGCTTATGTCTTTTAACGTTTTTGGGGGGTTTTTTTGCACAAGCTACAGTAATGATTTTCAGGGAGACAGTTCCCTCAGTGTGAACTATACAAGAAATTACTCCTTTCTCACTTGGAAGTTGTCTGAAGGGAATCCTTGAAAATCCATGCTCCTTCCACAGTCAGTAGAGGGACAGTGTCTGTCCAGAGGCACCTCAGATCACTGGAATAAATCACTGTAGCAAAACAGCTGGACTTTGTAGCTAAATTTTGCCTTAAATAACCTGTTTTTGAACTCAAAGACAAGCTGCATTAAGCAATAGATCCTGCAGAGGCAGGGTAGCGGTTTTATTCTCTGCTGGTCTCTTTCCCACACCACAATCCACCACTGTGCAGATGCACAACTCCGAAAGTTTCCTCAGGAGCTTTGTTGAAGCACATGCAAACACACAGAGAGTCACACTCTCACCTCCTCCTCCCGATGCCACCACATTTCCAGAATCTTTCAGAAATAAGTTCTGTGCATGGTCAGAACTCCTAGTGGAGGTTCTGGGGCACTTATGGGAAGCACCAGGATTATAAACCCCCAATTTCTGATGCGTACGTGGGTCCCCACCCACAACAGACCAGGGCCGCACATCACAATCACAGACCACAATCACCCACGCACGGCTGGAGCCATTGGTGGTGATATCTTTCTATCTCTTATCTCTCTTTCTCTGTTTTTCTCTTCCCAGTTTTCCTTTCTTAGGGTGGTCACACACTCCAGAACAGCTATTCACCTGTTTTCATTTTTTTTCCAGTTTCAGTGCAATTGTTCATTGTTGTATCAGTTATTTAGTGTTGTTTTGCTTTAATCCAACCCAAAGGATCTATTATCTGATGCCTATATGACTTGGGCCAAAGTTACAAGATGCTTTAATAGTTCGAGTTATAAGATACCTATATAACCTGGATCATAGCTTTCTATACAGTGTAATGCCTAATATATGGTTAACTAGTTGCTTAATGCTTGAATAGACAAAAAACTCACCAGGTGGATGATCTCAAGGCAGACAAGTATCGCTATATTGGGAAGCAGCAGGATGTACTAATGAGAAGTTGGCAAATATAAAGCCAATTAGCCACAAAATGAAGAATTTAGACCGATTAGAGCCAGAAAAACCAAAGAACACCACAACTGCGCATGCTCCGAAGACAAAGTTGAAAAGTTCAGATGTGAGGAAGACCTTGAGCCTTCATCGAAGAAGACCCCCAAGACCACCTAAATTGGGGAGGCACAAGTGCAGTGCAGAAGAACTATTTATAACCATGAGATAACATTATGTAAATTAGTTCCAGATGCATACATGATGATGCAATAATGATGATGACAATATTCAGCAATACTTACTGTATAAATAAAACACAGCACCTGACAAAGGTGGGTGAGTTACGTGGAAGGATTCCCCTCACCTCCAGCACCATAATAAACAAATACTTGCTCTATAAACATCAGTCTATGCGGTTTTATTTCTAGCCTATCTTTTTGGACATCATAACAAGGAACCTAGTTGCCCTTTCTTGGAGGCAGATCCCAGCAACCACTTTCTCTGAGGTACAGAGTAGAAGCAGAGCAATAGGGCTCTTAATTTAGATGCCTACTTGAGTGCCTAAAATTAGAAAGGTGTAACTTCAGAAAACAGGGATTTGGATACAGAAAACAGGAATGTGTTTTCCTTGAGACCTTAACATATAGTATTTGCTGAGAATTCTTTTCTTGATTCCTGTTTGAAACCCAGAAATGTCAGAAGTGTTTTGCTAGGTTTTTACTGTGTCAAATGACTTGGTGAATACTCACTCATGATGTATTCTAAAGTGTTAGATCAAAATAAGTATCGTTGTCTTGCAAATTGTCATGGGTGATTTAAAATAAAGGTCCAAATATTTCAAATTCAATCATAAAATTGGTCTCTGGAGTAAGAGCTGCTCTTTATATGTGTGTTTGGATTAATGCTACCACCCTTATGTATTTTCAGATAAAGTCTTGCAAGTCTTTTGATTTAGTACTGCATCATGTACTGATTAAAAAGTTGTATACTCTACCATATAAATAGAGCTCATGTAGAATGAGCCAAAAATTGGCTGGAGTTGCTCAAAAAGTAGCTGTCTTTGGGGAAATCACCAGTGAACATGTATGGGGTTTTTACAGATTGGAAGCCTGCAGCTGTTCTACATTTACATCAGCAGTGTATGGATGGTATAATGACTTTAGAGTGTGTTGTCTAGCTGGCTTTGTGACTCAGGCTTATTTAAGGAATAAATGTTTTAATAGGGAAAAATACAAAGTGAAAAAATCTAGCAGTGAAAGGATGTGCATCTGCTCAGAGTGGAGAAATGCACTGGGAGCAGCCCAAACTCTGGGAGGACTACGTGTGCACTTGTGTGTGATGTTACAGCAGCCCTGCTCATCTGCCTTGCATGCTCAGAGGATGTGCTGGGGGGAAATACAGGCTGTGTCTGCTTAGATTTTTGTGCCATGAAAAAAGAGCGTATAAGAAGTAGAGAGTGTGAAGAAAAAGAACACTTTAATTTAAAGAACAATATAACGACCAGGCACAGGCAACATGAGTTCATAGAGGGAAATTTATGTTCAACTAATTTGATTTCTTTCTACAAGAAGGCCACCTGTGTAGTGGGTGAAGGGAAGGCAGAGCATGTAATTTTTTTGGGTTTTAGTAAGGCTTTCGATACTGTCCTTCACTGCATCCTCCTGGGCGAGCTGGCCAGCAGTGGGATGAGCAGGTTCACAGTGTGCAGGGTGAAGAACTGGTTGGATGACAAGGTTTAAATGGGACTACAGTGACTGGTGACCACTTAGCAGTGGTGCTCTTCAGAGCTCAAGTCTAGGGCCAGTTCTGTTTGATGTATTCATCAATGATCTGGATGCACTTGTGAATGCACTTGTGCTGGTTTCAGCCAGGGTTGATTTTCTTCACAGTGGCTTGTACAGGCTGTGTTTTGGATTTGTGCTGAACACAGGGTTGATAATAAAGAGACGTTTTTGTTATTGCTGAGCAGAGCTTACACAGAGCCAAGGTCTTTTCCACTTTTGTACTGGCAGGGAGGCTTGGAATGCCTGGGAGTTTGGGAGCAGACACAGCCTGGACAGGTGACCCAAACTGATCAAAGGGATATTCCAGACCATCTGACATCATGCTCAGGATATAAAGTCAGGGGAAGAAGAAGAAGAAGAAGAAGAAGAAGAAGAAGAAGAAGAAGAAGAAGAAGAAGAAGAAGAAGAAGAAGAAGAAGGGAGGAACATTTGGAATGGTGGCATCTATCTTACCAAGTCACTCTTACATTTGATTGGGCGCTGGTCTCCTGGAGATGGCTGAACACCTGCCTGCACATGGGAACTGTGCAGTTAATTGAGTTAATTCCTCATTTTGTTTTGCTTTTGCATGTGGCTTTTGCTTTCCCTATTATACTCTCTTTGTCACAGTCTAATCCTCTCCCAGATCCCGGGGAATGGGGGAGTGAGTGAGTGGCTGCTTGGGGCTTGGCTGCTGGCTGGGGTTAAACCACAACAGCACTGTTACCAAGTTTCCTCATGATCCACACTGAGAAGTTCTGTGGAAGTTCTCGAGGGATAAAAAGCTTCGCAGAGGGATCTGAATAGATTGGAGCATTGGAAAGTCATTGACAGAACAAAATTTAGCAAGTCCAAATTCTGAATCCTGCACCTGGGATGAAGCAATCCCAGGCATAGGAATAAAGTGGGAGAGGAGTGGCTGGACATGTGCAGAGAGGAGCACAGGGGGTTAAAAACCAGTAACATGTGCTGCTGCACTAGGCCAAACTGAGCAGAGTGTAAACTCTGTTTTATGGAAAATAAGTAAAGGACAATGAGTAAAGTATTAAGAAAAAAAATATTTTTATGTATTATTCCTTGAAACTAGATGCCAGCTGTTACTGAAATTTCACATCCATTCTTTTGTTGTTTAGATGTGGAAAACAGAAACATCACAATTGCAGGGTGTCATCATAGACTGTATTTGTTCATGAGGCTGGGGGGTAAGGTGATGGATATTGTGATATAAACTATATTCCCTCCTAAAATTTTAATAAGTGGAGAGTGTTTATATCAAAGGCTAGGTGAGTTTCAGTTGAGTGATTAATGTATCTGTAAATTAAAATGAATGTATTGATCTTGCTTTATTCATGTTAAATAAGGAATTCTCAGATGTTATCTTTGGATACACAGGAATAATGTGAGTGCATCATGCTGGCATTCCCAACACCTATGTTATCCTTGGAGGTTCTGTGGACAGAAATAGATCTGCAGGGAAGAGTGCCAGGCCTCTTGATGACTGTAGGACCCATGCAGACATTTCTAGGGCTTTGAAGACCAGTTGCAAACATTTGGTTTTGTTTATTATAATTGAGTGTTCACAAAACTGTTAGACTGTTAATTAAAATACGACTCTGGTCTAGGGTTCATAGGTACTTTGCTGGTCAAAGAACTTTGCACCATTTGGAGCTTGAACTAACAAGGAATTTATCTTGTGAACTAGTCAAGAATAGACCCAGATAACTTCTCTGCTTTTTACTTTTTTCTCTCTCTTAATCTAAAATTAATTTCATCATGATGTGATGAAAACCCACTTATGGAGAAGCTAACTGTGGGTAATTTCCATATTCATAGCTGAAATGTAAAACTAATAGATATGCACACTTTATGATTTCCAAATTATTTTTCTTTTTTTTTTTCACTTTTTCTTTACAGTTTCAGATGATGTTGTGCTCTCAGTTGGCTGTCACGTTTTAAAGATTGTATTATTTAAAGGGGTTTGACACAGAAAATGAATATAGTATTAAGATAATGATATAAGAACAGCGATGCTGAGTTACACCACAGAATCCTTTCTTGAGCAGGGGTTAGCAATGCGTGCTGAGGCTGAGAACAGGACAAGATAATGTGATATTTCCACAGAATACTGTCTCCTTCTCCAGCAGATGTCATTATGGATATCTATTGATCCCACATGACTCTATAAAGACTATCATAGGGAGTTAAAGGGGTTAATTTCAAACATTTTTATCTGTTGTCAGACAGAGCAGCTGGTTTCACTGGAGAAATAAGACACAGCTCTGTGCCATTACCTTTATCTGCAATGTTGACTATGGGCCACCTCTGTCTGGAGCAGGGGGTTTGTGAATTCAAGGCTTGAGAGCTGTAACAGAAGTCGAAACAATTCTCAGAAGAATAACGACTGAAAAATTTTGAACAGTTTATCTCAGAAGATTACCAGAATATATGACAAAAGCATAAAACAAAGAAATGTTGTTCAGAAGCTAAAACAGGACTACTGCACATAATAGTAACATTGCAGTATTCAATTTAAACCGAAAATTTGCAAAACAAAAATTGCAAACATCATGCAGTACTGTGACGGTGGAATGTGATGACAGAGTGCACACCTCCATTCAAGGTGTTATTAAGGTTTATACAGAGGAGGCACATGTAATTGGTGGGCACAAAAATACTGAGTTCTAACAGTTAAGGCTGAGGGCTCTGCACCCCAAGTGTCATGCTCAGTTTTGGAGCTCTCACTACAAGACAATGAGGCTGGAGCATGTCCAGAGAAGGAGGTAGTAGTCAGGTGAGCCTCGGCCTCTTCTTCCAGGTAACAAGCAACAGGAGATGGCCTCAAGTTGATCCAGGACAGATTTAGATGGTGTATTAGGAAAAATTCATTCACCAAAAGGGTTGTCAGGCACTGGAACAGGCTGCTGAAGGAAGTGGTGTAGTGTATTTGAAAGATCTGTAGACGTGGTATGTGGGGACATGGTTTAGTGGGGGACTTGGCAGTGTGCGGTTAAGGGCTGGACTTTGATCTTAGAGGTCTTTTCCAGTCTAAAAGTTTCTCTGATTCTCCTGCAGTAGGCTTAAATGATACATTTCAGAAGTTATGCCAACACACACTGGGGCTTTAATGAGGGAAAATCACTGAGCATCTGTGTGCTCTTGGACCTCTTGCATCTTTTTTTCTGTGAAATATCTGATACTGGCTGTGTGAAGACACTAGATTAGGCTAGGCATATGATTCTGATGAACTCACGGCAAATTCCTGCCTTTTTGTCTTGAACTGTTATGATTACACGCAGTTTGACACCAGGCCTGCAATATATAATGGCCTGAAATCGCTACCACTTGAAGAATTTGGGGCTGTTGCCATTTAAGAGAACAGCAGGAGGCACGGGCGAGGCTTTAGAACTCGCAGCACGGCGCGTTTGAAAGGAGGGACCGCAACACTTATTTTTGCTGACGCCGCACTTGGTTCACGTCAGCCTGGGAACAATCACAGTGCTCGGCTGCCTTGCTTGATATTTCATCTTCTTTTTGAAAACAAAAAGCAAACAAACCCGCCCCATAACAGGCACAGTCCCCAGCGGGAGCCCACCCGCGATCCGGCCCCCGCACTCACCGGCAGCTCCCGGGAAACCGCGCTCTCCCGCCCGCCCTCTGTGCCTCCCCACGTTCCCGTGCCCGGCTTTCCATGTCCCCTCCCATGGCCCGCCCCGCGGGCGAGGAGCCGGCCCCGGGCCCCAGCCCCGAGCTGTCCCCGCCGGCCGCCGCCGCCGCCGATCCGTCCTTGCCTGGCTCCGGGAAGCGCCGCCCGGTCCCGCGGCCTCGCTGACTGCTTTGAAGGGGGCAGGTTTCTGCACGCGGCTGTGGCTTATATAACATATATGATTACATATTTAGAGATAGATATGTCTCTATAAAAGGGTACTTAATGCTGACCTCATAATGAGAAACGAGCCAATTCCTGCTTGCAAAGGGAATGTTTTATGTGCAGGCACGCGATGCTGCTGTGCTGGCCGTGACTTCTCAGTCAGACCCCGGCAGGGTGCGAAGGTGCCCGACCTCCTCCAAAGAAGAGACTGGCCCGGTGGTCCCCGGGCTCTGCACCAAGCTGCTCACCTGCAAGAACAGCCTATCCCCAGGCCGTGCCGAGGCGGCCGTGCCAGCATGTTAGATCCCAAGGAGGAATGCTTTACAGGTAGGTTCTCTTAGCTAATATCTTTTGCATGTCTCTTGTGTTCCTCCGGGTTTTTTTGGGGAATGGGATAAACACAAAGAATGTGCCTGGTTGGTAACAGCGTTATGCATAATGCAAAACAAAAGCATGGCTGGCTGTGCTTTTCTATTGCATTGTTTTTACTAGTCATCTGTCAGAAATCTCCACTTGTATTTTACTTGAGGAAAGGACACTACCAGATGTGTATATGTGATCTCTCCATGTTTCTGACAGTGTTAACTCCCCTGCATTTGAGCTTTCTGCAGCTTTCCTAAATGTTGGGCCTGGCAATGGGTGGGAATAGCACTTGCATTCCTGGCCATACCTGGAAGCAACACTCGTTTTCCTGGACATTCATGCCCTGACGTGCACCTTGAGAGTAAAACTGTCCTGCTCTAGCTACTCAGACAGATGCCTGACTACAGAGGTGGACAGCAAAATCCCTTATTGAGATGGGAAGGAGAACCGTGAATTAAGAGCAGTTTAGCAATATCATTTAAAAACTGATGAGGATGCATAACAAAAAAAGTGCTAATATTAACGACCTTTTGTAGATGATGCCACCAACTATTTTTTACCACTCAGGTTGATGAATGAACCCAAACTGCCAATAGAAAATGTGTACTGTCAAGGTCTAAGCCTAATGTTCTGACTGATGCATTCTAGAGCACTTGGGCTAATTTATCAGTTAACCAGCCTTTCAGTTTGTGCTTAATATTGAGTACATAGTCCAATTTACTCACTGAGATTTAAGGATGTGTGAGTGTTGTTGGATCATGACCTTATTTCCTATATAGTTCCATTTCTGCACAAACCCGCGAGTGTTACCTCTGTGCTACCTTCTAAGGATTTATGAAATTTAGAGTTGCTACAATGCCCTGAAAAGGGTTGCAGTTTTTATGCGTATGAATTTTATTGCCCTTGCACTGGGTATTTTACAGGTTTTTACAATAGATTAAAAATTCTGAGCACTGGGATGTCAGAAGTTTCAGCGTTTCTAAAATAACTGTTGGTTACACTTTTTGGCACAGTCCAGCTGGTCTAGTGACACAGTGACTTCTGGCATTGTATCTCTGCTAGAATTACACTCTAGTGATGAGAGTCCCAAAAATATTTTCTTCACTCTAATGTTTGAAATAAAGCCAACTGGGTTTCATTTCTCACAGAAATTTTGTTAAAGTGTTGCTGAGATAGAGTGATTTTTATTGTTGTTTTAATGCCTGTTTATGTTTTGCCCATATAAAGATGAGAACTGTGCTCTACAAAGGTGAGTGGGTGTGACATATGCTGTGTTTATAAACACTTCCTCAGTTTGTCAGCTGAGTTTCCATGGCTGAAGAGAAATATGTTAAATTTTAAATCTCATATCTCACATAGCATGCTATAAACCACAGTGGGAGCTAGGAGTATTAGATGGAATTTTTTGGATAGAAGAAGCCTTTCCATCCTGATCCCTATCTGTGTTTAGAATCTGTAGCATCGAGAAAAATGACTTAAGAGAGGGTGAACATGTCTTAAAATGTTAAGAGTCTGATTATGCAGGACTGTGCCCGCATGAAGAATCCTTGCTGTTGTAACTGGTGTCACTGATGATGGGGATATTATTTATGTGGGTTATGAACTATTTGTATAACAAAGAGTGTGCAGTATTGGAGTCCCAACAATGCAGTAAAGCTGTCCTAGGAAAAATTCCTTCAGAAGTTTTATTTTGCAATAGTCAATTAGATCAACTTTCTTCTTTGTGAGTACAATGAAACAGAAACTCCCATCTTTGACAATATAATCCCTCTCTGCTAATCCAAACAGGGAGGTGTGAAGTTATTTATTGGTTCCTCAAACTATTTACAGGTTGCTGTCTGAACCTAAGATAAGTGACGTGCACTTGATACTTAGTGCAGAGTGTTTATGCAGCACACTGTGCTGTGCCCAGCGGTCTCTTCATTGGCCACTGAAGTATAGTTGCTTCTGCAGCCAGTGAAGCCGGTGGCCAAACATCTGTAATACACGTTTAAGTTCTCTAGAAATAAAATTCACAATGGGTGGGGTGCTTTTTTTTTTACAAATAATAAGAAACTTTGTCAAAGATTTCATCTCAATATGTTTGAAGTACTTTATTTTAACAATACTGAAAATATATTTTCACATTAAACACTTCAGCATGGGTTTGGACCAACTGTTTAGAACAATTTATATTGAATAGATTTGGAAAATCAGGATACATGAGAAATTGTTGCAAATGTATTGATTCACTGACTTTCAGAAAAGTATTTTAAAAAGGAAAAAATTCCATTAGCATTCAAGTCTGGAATTATGACTAAGATACTGAACCTGGATGTTTCTCTATAGCAACATGCATCTCTGGTACTTTTGTGTATAGAAAACTCTTCTGATTAGCACTGGAGATTTGACCAGATTAGAACTTCATTTGATTTATGACCCTATTTTATTTTCTCATTTTGTTTTGAGTGTTTACAGAGTAAATAAAATCCATTATGTACATGTAATAGATACAGATGCAAATGAACTAATCAATCTTCTGCTATAATGTTTTAGCAAAAAAAAAAAAATGCAAGTTGTCTTGGAAAATCCCCAGTCTTGGCGTTAAAACTGATCTTATTTTTTAAGACAGTTGTCTTAGAAAGTATTGAATATACTTCAACAAGCAGTAATCAAAAGTGTGAAGAATAATAAATGAGAATCTGAAACTAGGTTTCCAGGTCCATAATTCGAGCTTTAATTAGTGACCTGGTTTTTCAGAGGTGCTGAGCAGCTGTGTGTTTATTTTCCATCAGAATGCTCAACTGCCCAGCGCTTCCAGAAACACACCTGTTACTCACTGTCAGTGATGGGAAATTTTATAAACTCTTTCCTGTATTTCTTTTAAGTTGGTGCATTTTATTAAGTTGTTTGCATGAAATACTGTTCTAGATTTCCCCATTTTGCCTCATGTCACCTGCCTATTTTACGTTTTGGCAGAGGAAAGTCTGGCTTATGTCGTGAGGTCACTGAGGGACCCAAGATGTTGGCTGGCAGCAGCGTGGCACTTTCTCTTGCCTGTGAACTGACTCTATTTTATGTTGCAAAGTTCAGTGAGTATTTTTAAAACAGAAACTGTGGTTCTATTGCAGGTTTGGCAAATCCTGTTCTTAGCCAGAAGGTTTTCGTTATTTTCTACCTCATTTTAGTTGAGAATGGTCCATCACTGGAAATACTGACAGAGGTCTTTTTGTATCAAAAGCCAGAAACAATATTTAAACATAAGTCCAAGATTAGAGAACAAAGTATTTTGTTAATTTATCCTTCTTCTTATTTTCACTATAAGTATTTCTTTTCTGCCTGTTGCAGTTCTGCTGTCTAAAGTATAGCTAGTTTTCTATGTTTTTGAAGCATTTTAAACAAAAATTGGTCTTAATATTACATATTTTAACTCTGGTGCTCCTTGAGGCCACTAATGTACAGATCATCATCTAGCATAGTGAAAATTATTTCTTTTATTAATTTCATCGGTAAAAATTTCTCACTCCTTGTCTCCCACCTAAATGCTAGTCCATTGCTACTTTCTTTTTTTTCTCGTATATTGCCACAAAATACCACAAACTTTTCCTAGTGTTTTCTCAAATAATAGCTGTGCACAGTATATATTCATTAGAGACAGAGTCAAAGCTTTCTTTTGGTTAGTATTTTAGTGATCTAAAGCTACCTCTGGGGACGTAGCAACCGAAGCTACATTAAATCCACTTTTCTTCTAAATGTCTTCCCAAATCACCTGTTCTCACTGAGCTAATTTAGATGTGAAACAAACAAAATGGCAGTGTTATGCACAAGAATTTGTTGTTATTGATTAACTTTGTTTGGTTTGAGTTCTGTGGGAACCACTAATCCAAGCTGTGACATCAAAATACAACAGTGTTTCTGCTTCTAGTTTTACAAAGTATAGCAGTAATGTGCACAGCTACCAAAATACGCTGCAGTATATCAGAGCACAGAAACTAGATAATTTTATGTCATAGCTTTATCATGTGATAGGATAAAATTATAAGCTGATTATAAATTTTCATGTAGTTTTTGTGTGTTGTGTAACGCTTACTAGGATGTTGTGAAGGAAAGCTAGATGCAGTTAAAGGTTTTGTAAGTCAGTGACATTATTTGGACAAGATGCAATTTTCAAGTATCATATTCTATTTGGGAAAAATGACTTCTGATTAAGAAGGTGGTTTCTTATTGGTTTTTGTTTTGCGTGCGTTTTTTTCCTTTTTGTTTGTTTGGCTTATTTAGTGTTGTAGCGTGTTGACCTTGGCTGGATGCCAGGTACCCACCAAAGACGCTCTTTCACTTTCCTCCTCAGTTGGACAGGGAGAGAACATTATGGAAGGCTCATGGGGCTAGATAAGGACAGGGAGAGAATTCAGCAATTACCATCACAGGCAAAACACACTCGACTTTGGGAAATCAGTTTAGCTTAATATCAATTAAATTAGAGTATGGTAGTAAGAACTAAACACAAATCCTTTAAAAAACCCCTCCTCTTATCCACCTCTCCCTTCTTCACAGCCTTAACATCACTGCCCCCTTCCTCCACCTCCTCTCACCGAGCAGAGTATGGAGACGGGGAATAGGGGTTGTGGTCAGTTCATCACAAATCATCTCTGCCACTCCTTCCTCCTCATGGGGAGGATTCTTCACACTGTTCCTTGCTCCAACACAGGGTCATTCCCACAGGAGACAGTCCTCCGTGAGCTTCTAAGACTTGAGTCCCTTCCACAGGCTGTTGTTCTCCATGAATTCATCCAAGGTGGGTCACCAGTGTGGTCTCCTTTCTCCATGGGTCCTGCCAGGAGCCTGCTCCAGCACAGGATTCCCATGGTCTCACAGCCTCCTTCAGGCACATCCCTCTGTTCTGCTGTGGGGTCCTCCAGGGGCTGCAGGTGGATTCTTGCTCCCCCATGGACCTCTGAGGGCTGCAGGGGCACAGCTGCCTCACCATTCATTCCCACTCCTCCTTCACTGACCTTGTGTCTGCAGAGCTGTTCCTCTCTCACATTCTCATGCCTCTCTCCCAGTTGCAATGGCCCTTGTGCAGTACTTTTTTCCAATTCTTAAATCCATTATCTCAAAGCTGCTGCTTCTGTTGCTGGTGGGCTCAGCCTTGCCCAGCAGCTGGCCCATCTTTAGATATAAAATGTGGATGTTTTTGCTATGGATAGGAATTAAAATATTTTCAGACTTCTGGCCATTTTGGTAATGGTGAAGATGCAACAGATTTGTTATTTTTAAATTGAAAATGTAAATATGAACTCTTTCAATGACAGAAATAAACCACTTTTATTGAGACCATAATTACTAACCTTCTGAGAGATTTGAGGGGTGTTTTTTTGCATCTCTTTGAGAGGAATAGAGACACAGCACTGTCACCACTTTTGACATGATTTCAGGCAAAGGACTGCCTGAAAATTAGAAAGAGATATGGGCTTATATTCTCTCCACTGTGTCTTTAGCCCTCAAAGGTTAAGGATCATTTATCTGTCTTTGGGGAAAGATGAAACAATAGTAATAACAACTCTAAAATTTTCAAAGCCATTAGTGTCCCACTTATTTTTTTATGCATATATTTTGTGAAGCCTCAATAGCTTTAGAAAAACCAATAGCAACGGAAGTGAAGAATGGAATGTTGCAGCAAAGACAGAGAGACCCTCACATGTCATGGACACTGCTGGCTTTTGGGATAGAAGCAAATCTGGTGAAAGCAATTTTACATTATTTCTTGTATGTTATTCTGGCTAGTGCTTCTAAGGCATCAGCCAGCAGTATCTTTTCCAAAAATGCTCTTTCAAACAGAACTTTAGAAATGCAATCTCCATCCTGTAACCTGGGTACCTTCCATGTCAGGTAGCTCAGGTCTGAGCACATTTGGTAGTGCTTCTGTGCAGGACAGGAGGCTGGAGGCAGGAGACCATCCAGGTGAGATCTCAGACAATGGAACTGGACATTTCTAAAGCGTCTTCCAGGCAAGGGCCTATTTTGATGTCTGAATACAGCAAACATTAGGCCAACACATTTGTAATACAACAGCTTCAGAGGAATTGTAGCAAAGGAAAGAGAGCCCAATCTGTGGTGATTATTCATGGGCAGACAGACAGGTTCTGTGTCTGGACTCTTGGCTGAGGCTGGTGCATTATTCCAGTCCTTGCAGCCAGAGGCAGCTCATTTGGCATTATTTTCTGGTAACTTTTCCAACAGCCTCTTTCATCCACAAGTGCCAAGCTGCAAGGACTGGAGTGGCCCAGTCTGAACCAGGCACTGGCCAGCCTGTGTCCATCTGTGTCATGGTGGTGCTGATGAGGGGGGATTACTCCAGCCCAACTGTTCCTGTTCCTCTGTCTGCCTGTGCTTGGCCTTGGCTGCTGCCGGTTCCTGGGAGAGGGTCTGGCACTGTCTGGCTGGGTGCCCGCAGTGCTGCTTGGAGCAGATGGTGCAGAAGCACTTCTCTTTGGTCCAGCACAGCCACCCACTCTGGCAGCAGCAGACTTACTGCAGAAAATGAAGGAGAGAAATGCAGAGGTACTGCCCAGGGTTAAAATTATCATGTGGACGTGACTGTGGTAACTCCTTGATGGCACTGTGTTACATCCACAAGAAGTTCTGAGTGTTTTTCTGTGGGGATGAGCTGCAGATGTTTTGTGCCTGAATATCTGAGAAGTTGAAAATGTAAATGGAAATTTATGGTTAGGATACATATACAGTTAACACAAATATATTTTTAAAACCCTGTTATGAGCAGCCTGATTGAAGAATGAAGATCTTACTGATAAGCTTTGTGGAGTACGCTTCAGGAATTACAAAAAAGGCTTTCTTGATTTGAGTAGAAGCGTTACAGAACTCTAAAAACTATAAATCACTGTGGCAGCCTCAACAACCTCTAACTAAATCTACAGGCAGCTCTTTGGCTCAAGAGCAGTAGGTGGGATATATCTTTATGTTTACTACAATATTAAAATATGTGTATTTATCTTTGGGGGATACCATTATACTGTAGCTTCAGGTAATTCTGTTGGTAATCAACCAGTTACGATTTTTTTCTTCAGGAACTTCAGGGGTTTAATATATTGTTGGAATCTTCTTGCTGTTTCAAATATAGTGAGCTTTCTTAATGCCTTCAAACCCCCTATAGCCTTTCAGTTCCAGCAAAAGTTAACTCTGATAGAAAGTCAATTCCTTTTCAACAGCAATTCGCTCTTTGCTAATTCTGTTCTTTGGAGTAGAAAATATACCTTCAAAAATACTGGAAGCTTCTGAGCTTGAGGATTACTGAGGAGAATATGAAGGTTTCTACAGTCACTCCTTACTGTTTTTGTATTTTTCCTTCATTCAATAAGAATGCCTGTTTTGTTTGTTTGCTTGTTTGTTTTTAAGGAGACAGAAGAAAGCCTATTCTCCTCAAAAAATCGTATTTAACTCAAATACTATTGTGTGTGTGTGCCACTCCCCTCTAGTGAATAGAAGTGGAATTGCTCCATCTTATGCCATGCCACTGACCCCCAGCTGCAACCAGACTATTGAATTTTTCTTCAACTTTAAATAACAGAGAATTACCTTTTTTCCCCATGGAACAATGTGAACTTTTTTCTGCTTTTTCTATTCAGGATCAACTAGGCCTTCGTCGCAAAGCATGCTGCATTTGCTAAATCCTGTCCTTTGCACACACATAATGCCCAAGAAAAATAAAATTGACAACAGCAAAATTGTATTAGTTATTACTCCTGTGTCTGCATATTCCTGGATTTGAGTAATAGATTCATGCTGCTTGCCTCTGTTGACATACATGAAGCATTTATTTTAACAATGTTTACTTTTTTCTTGATAGTTGAATGCATTTTTGCGTAGTAATGTTAACTCTTCCATGATGGCTTGATATTTGCTTTATTAAACCTTTAAGTAATTGATACCAAAGCTCGAGTTGTTTGGTCACAGATAGGTGTGCAATTCTAGACAAAAATATCTATCCACGTATTTTCACTGGGACGTTTTTGTTGAAGAGGCAACAGAGGAAAAGAGTGTTAAAAAAATGTTGTGTATGTGATGAATATTCTGTCAAATGTCAGCTAACAAGGCATCAAGTGTGAGATTTCTCTGGCCAGAGGCCAGTCAAATAGCTCAGCAGTCACCCTAGTCTGTACTCTGTACTTATCAGCCATGGAGAGAAATACACACATTTAGCTTTCCATTTATCATCTCAAGTGCATAGCTAAAATATGCTCACAGTCAGAAGCTGATTGTTTCTATTTACTGCACATTACCAATATATCAAGCTAGCATGAGAGGAATCCTCTGTGGGGTGGTCTTTAAAAAACAACCTATTTGTGTCTGCTTCTTTGCTCATTAATTGTGCCATTAATCATGTAATAAATGTGTCATTAATCAGTGGTGCTGGTGAAAACAACTTTTCCTTTTACACTGGCAACCAAAGTTAGTCCCTTAGAGTCGCACAGGCTGTGAAGGTCACAAGCCTAACTAATTAAATATCCTGAAGAAATTGTATGAGATGCAGAAGTAGTGAACCCTAAATCAACATAAAATCTGATGTGAGGCAAATGTATGCAGAAAAATGTTTCACAGAAAAAAAGAGCATAGATTCAAGGGTTTTTTAGTCATGCCTAAGAGATGCAGAGGTATGCTGAGGGTAGAATTTGCTTTACAGAGCTCCATATGTTTATGTATCATACTCACACATTAAAACTGGCACTAGACATCCACCTACCTGAAGCTTAAAGAGCAGAATGTGTAAATGTAGCTGAAAGGCTAGGTGCAACACATTGCCTTGTTTTCCATTCTTTAGGGATACTTTACATTTCACATCCTTATTCTTTTCTGCTACCCAAAGATGCAGTTCACCCTTGTTCTTAAAGGATGGCAGATGTTGTCTGTAAAGGCTAAAAGCATGTGTTTTTTTTTTTTTTAACCAAAAGAAGTATTAAAAATATGAGACCAAATCCCATGGCATCTAGTTAGGCAAAACTCACTCAGATTTGAGGATTATAGCTTTTTTTTTTTTAATGTACTGTGCTGTACATCACTGCATCTCTAAATTTTCTTCCTTTATAACAGAAGGATAAGCTCCTGTTTGTTATTGCACAGCATTTTCAGAGCTCTGGTTGATAAATAATATTACAGAATTGGTATTAAAAGTTATCTCTTCTCTTTTCCAGAGAAATCAGTGCTTGCCCAGCCGACATTTGTCTTTGAAAAGACGGACCGCTCTTTGAAGGTAAAAACCTTTTTTTCCTTTTTCATTATTGATAAAAATTTCTGAGAAATAGGGATTCTGTAGACAATTATCCTAGCAGGAGTATAAGATTTTAACCCCAGTCAAGGCTTGTAATCAATGGTCTCAAAATAGAACAAGGAAGAATAGAAAATAAAAACAAGACTTAATGCATATATGCTGGACTGATGTACTTTGTTTCTCTGTCTAGTAAGTGACTGTTCTATTTTCGTTGACCTCTCCATGCTTGTTTTTTTTCCAGCGGCCTGCAGAAGACCCAGTTTGCAAAGCTGAAAATGGTAATGACCACATAACTGGGTTATTCATAGGTCTGCCTGTTGCCTATGGAAACAATGCTTGGTCTTACTTTCTATGAGTGGGGGCAAATTCCAGTTACCAGACTATGATTTTGTGGGTGGTAGAACCACCTACTCTATCCTAATATGTATACATAACTGTCTTACCTCAAGAGTTCTTCTACCTTATCTCTCATATTTACCAGAAAGACAAACTCCAGAAGCCCTAAAAATTGACCAAGCATGTTCATCAGCTGTATGAACTCCGAACCGCCTTTTTCTACTTGTTTAGCAATGTTATAATGTATCTCCTTGTTCTTAATGTTTTCCAAGCCCATGGGCTATGAACTGATTGCAAGTGCTTGCTTTGGGTTCCCTGAACTTAGTAGAAATAAAGAAGATGCCCCAGGGCTTTGTGACAGATGTTGGCTGAGATTTCAAAGCCCTCTTGCTCTTAGGTACTGCCTTAGAGCTGTTCTGTAAGTCAGTCCTAGAATTTATGGTGTTCAGGTCTTAATTCTGTATCATAACATCGCACTGATGCCTCCTGCCAGCCTGTCCCTGCATAACATTATGTTTTCTGTTCTCTAGATTTCATTAGTTGTTCCAGAAAACGTGCAAGATCATCATCTTTGACTTTCCAGAAGTCTGACTCTCAGTCTAACATTGGTATGGTATTTAGCTCCAGTCATATTTTAATTGTTGTAGTTCTGTATTCTCATCTGGTAAAGAAAAGAGTGAATTCTCCTGTCTAGGAAATGCTTCTGCATTGTAGGCATGCTGCAAATGGTGAAAACTTAAACACTGATAGTTGCTGGTAATTTCCAATACATAACTTTTTAATTTAAAAATATATTACTTTGTCCATACTTACATAATATGACATAAAGCAGTGAAAAATCTATATATTTCATATTGTTTTCTTGAATTGCTCACACAGGCAAGGGAGGATGAGGGCTGGAGAAGAATTATATTCCCTGGCTTCTGGAAGAGATCAGTGTTCCCTGGGTAATCCTTGAAAATGCAAGGCAGTTTTCAGAAGGGCCACTCCTGTCCAGCCAAGAGCTGACTGGGAAGGCCCATTAAGGACTGTGTATTGCTTCCATGGGAAATGCACAGATCACTGAGGCTACTGTGCAGAAGGACGGATCTGTTTATTACAATGGTTTTTTAATGCATTAGTATGTGTACAGTGTATTTTTTTAATCTAGTCCTGTGACACATCTGAATGTACCTAAGAGAACTTAAGCTAAGTTTGGTTTACTCTGAAAGTTATTCTGGGATAGATACGGTAGAAATTTTAGGGCATGCTTATACCAAAAAATAAAGCAGAGTGCAGGAGGAAGCTGGAGTGTTTGCCCTCTTGATTGCCCACACTGTTTAAGTGATAGGTCACAGTGTGGTTCTGTTTGGAGCCTCTCCACCTGGTGGTCTCCAGGTCAGAGCTGTTACAGAGGGCATTTGGTGTGTGCCTGAGCCAGGTTGTGCTGCTTGGCCTCAGAGACCTGCTGGGATCAGCAGCGTAGATATAACCTAACAGTCTGCTTCAGAAGGGTGGTAGGTACCAGACAGTAATTTATTCTACTGTCAATGAAAACAATACATCAGGCTGGATAACCCTAAAACTGATATTTTTTATTCTCCAAACAAGTGATAATTTCACTCTCTTGTTCTTTTAGACACAGCTCTGATACAGAAAAGAGGGAGATCATCTTCATTTAATATCCTTCCTACTTTCCCTCCCTCCCAGACAGGTAATTAAAAATAAACATTTATGTAGAAAAACAAGTATTACCTAAAATAAAGATGTGTGTGGGAATGCTTTTTCTTCAAGACAGAGCTGAAGTGTGTTGGACAAGTCTGGCATTTAGATGGGAGAAAGGAATGTTTTATGAGGAGGACTGGCAGTTCAATAGAAGAAATGTTTTTTGCATTTGGTATTGGGGAATCCTCTGGGGCAGGGGTGGAATCTTTGAATAATTTGAAAATATGCATTTACAGAGTGTGATATAAATTATACTTGAAAAAACAAAATTAAATTACAGTAATTACATAAATAGTTTGCTTGCAATTTAATATGGTGATTCCTATAGGAGTATAGTTTTCTACCCTGGGAGCCTGTCTTCCACCTGACCAGTGACCCAGGGAATATCCTCACTCTTAGCACTAACAGGAACGATGGAGTGGTCTCAAATCCTAGTCTATGTCTCTTACCAGAGACAGGTTCTTGACAGACACTGGCATAAAGGATTTCTAAACAATGTGAAGAGTTCACAGCATTGTAGTGGCAGCAAAACACACTCTTTCTTGGAATGAATAAGTGGTGATTGTATGTAGTCTATCAGTTGTGCCATTTTACTGGATGTGGTACACATGTGGCATCCCACCTTTACGAGGGAAGGGAGCACCCCAGATTTGTGGGTGGTCATGGGACAAAGGAAGGACAGAATTCAGAGGTTCTGCAAAAGCGTAAAAAGTTTTACTGGGAAATTACACACTTGGCATGAAAACTGGTATCAGTCCGTCACTGATCTCCTACTATAAGCACACGAGGGTGGGTTTTGGATGAAGGGTTAAGGTGAAAGGGAAAAGAGAGAATTAAAGAGGAGAAAAGAGAAAGAAAGAAAGGGAGAAAAAGAATCGCTCTGGCTAATGGGATGTCCAGGATCCTGGGGCATGTACCCAGGCTTCATGGGGGTACCCTTACATACACAGGTTGCCTCACCCTGGAGATGAGTTTCTCTCTGTCTATGCAAATCAGTTCTCATGTGCAGTTCATTCTTTCCGGAAATGGGTCAGAGGCTTTCAGGATCTTGGGTGGTCTTGATCCCCTCTACAGTCCATGCCCTCTTCTTGGCCTCATTCCTGCTGTGCTGTGCTGGGTTGTGCTTATCTCCAGCAGCCAGGACAAGGACATTTTCCTTGAAAAAGTGCTGCCCTTCCTCTCTATAGCCACTTCTCATGCCACTTCCTGCACTTTTTCAGTGTGTTACTACCAGCAGTCCTTGGCTGGCTGCACAGCTATCCCGATATTGTGATGTATGCATTACCCCCCTGACCTTCTAGGCTTCTACAACCCGGTTGCCGTCACTTTCTCACTGGTGTTTGATATGTTTATTAAAACAGTGAAAGCATCAATAGTGCCCTGCCATCATTCTAGTAAGTTACAAAGGCCTTTTCAGCAGAACAGGGCAGGGTACATTTATTTGGTACTTGGGTCTCATTTAATCATCTTAAAAATGCCTAAAACTCGACCAGGTTGCCATTTCAATGACTTCTACAAAATGGGAACATCTAATTTGCAAAGGCGAAGAAAGATTTTGCATTTAAAACACTCATTAATACCCAAAAGACTGTGTCTTAGCCAGAAAACCTCTGGTGCTTTCTGTGCCAAAATCTGCCTACCTGTAAAAACTGAGACGCAACAGTTATCTTGGAGATCTTTTTCAGATGGATATGTTGGAATATTTCTCAGGTACTACCAAAACAATGAGGGGTTACAGAAATATGAACTAATGTTTAAAATTTGACTTTACTCCTTATCCAGTTTTAAATTCCTTTTCTATAGTAAAGAAGAATAACGTATTCATGACCTCAGCTCTTCTTCAAAGAAATCCTCACTTCACCAAAAGTACAAGAGAAGGTAACTGTCATTGTAATATTTGTTCTCTGTAGTTCCACAAAGACATCCTTTAGAGATACAGAAGACATAAAAGTAACAGCTCTTTTCTGTGCTCAAGGATAGGCTAGGTATCTTTATGCAGTTCATAGCTTATTTGTGTGACAGTGTAAATGCCCTATGAACTCTGGTCTGAGCATCTGCTCTATCATTTCCTGAGTGGGCTGAATATAACCTTGCATAGTGAAATGTCACATTTCTAACTGAGCACCTCTGCTCCTGGAAAAGGTAATGAAGAAACCTCTTGGCATCTGCAGATGCAGAATTAAATCTGAAATGCCAGAAGATAGATCTAAAACAAAGCAGTAAATATAAGGATATATTTAAATATATAAATACAAATATATTTTATAAGTACAAATAAGAATGTTTATGTATGTAACACATTATTTTTTTTTATCCTGATAGGATAACACATGGGTTTCACTGCAGAGTTGTGTATTTTAGAAACCATTACAATTTTTCAGAATATGTAGCAGGAAACAACAGTAAATGTTATTCAAAAACATTTTGAAACTTTGAGTTAAAGAGGCAAGACATATAGGTGTGAATTAGATGTGAAGAAAAAGTATCTGTTTAAATATTTTGTGTTTGTATTTTGCAAGGATCTTTGCCACCAAGTCAACTGTGGAATGTCATTAGACCTGCCACTTTACAGCCCCCACAAGCCCTGACCTGTCCTGAAATGCCTGTAATATCTCTAGTGGCTAAGAAAGAAGCATGTGTTCAGGTAAAAAGAAAAGCAATTTTACTGGAGCTCAAATTAAGAAAAAAAAGCCAAACAAAACCACCCAAAACAACCAAAACCAATCACCAAACAAACCAGTGCTGTTTTAAGGCGATTAATTATTCCATTGCGTGTTTTTAAAGAAAGTCCCGATGTGATTTTCAGTGGAATTGATGTATCATTGATGTGATGTGAAATGTTAAACTCATGCTGACTGTGTTTGAAAAATCATCTCTTCTCTGCAGGCTGTCTTAACTTTCTGGTATCAGAGCTCTGTGGGCAAATCAGCTTTGGGTGTTTTGGATTTTGTTTATTTAGAAAGTGAGATTTCAGTATTTTAATTGAGGGCACTGGCTTAGTACACAGCTGGAGGAAGCTGTGCCAACCACCACATCTGTGTCTATAACTATCTGTATCTGTCTATCTATAACTCAGTGGCTCTGGATTCTAGCAGATGTGTTAATAGCAGAAAATATACTAGCTCTAATTAATCCATTTGATTTTATTATTCCTAGGTACCTGAAGAGGGCTCTTATTCATCAGCTCAGAATTCAGTAAATTCCAAAACAGCAGTGGGGTCATCTACTACCATGAGTCTTTCCAGCTCTCAAACAACACAGTAAGATTTTATTTATTATATTTATACATTGTTTTGTCACTTGGCTGATGGCATGCCCTTTTGTCCTGCGTGTCTAACATGGTACTAAGCCCATGCTATCTGCACCCACATAGGCCTCAGTGGTGTTTGTGTGTGGTGCCCAGATCTGTGCGTGCTGACGTGAGCTCCATGTGCCATAAAAAGGAGGCTCCTAACTGCAATTAATCTTTGCGGGGCAGGTGGTTTCTCACTAGCAACCACCAAGCCAGAAACTGTTTTGGTTTGCCATCTCTCTTCTAACTGCATGTCTGCTGCACCTCATAAAAAAGATGCACAGAAGCTCAGGAAATTTCATTCTGTTGAGGAATTACTAATATATGTCAGTGTATTGGACACAAGATGCATAAAGAAAAAAACACAGGATTGGTTTGGAAGACCTGGTGAATGCTGCAATTGATGCCCTACTTCCATTCACAAAGCAGAATTTCTGCCACAAAGAGCTACCAATGACGACTGTGATAGGCCAGCATTTTTGTGCAGCACAAATTTCAGAATTTCTGTGTGAGGAGGCTGACTTCCTTGGACTAGGACATTTCCCTATCTTCTTGACACTGTATGTGGTGGAAAGAGCCACATTCTTCAAAATTAATCAGAATCTGGCTGAAAGCTTGGAAAGCTTGTGTCATAAGTGACGCAAATACAATGCTGGGAAAAGACAGGCTTCTGGTCATGTATTCAACTTTGCACAAGGTTTTGCTTGGGGAACTGAAAGGATTCAAGGCCAGCACTGAGAAGAAGTCATACTGGTGCAAAAGTAGGCTATTACCTCTCTCTGGAGACTGACTCATGAGAATTCTGGGTCTGTGGTTAGCCAGTTTAGTATTGGCAGGTTATCTTGTGGTATTAATACTGCTTGCTGATGAGGGTTGCTGCTTACCTGAAAGTTGGGAGCACCAGGAATACATCTCATATCACTTGTGATGAGAGAATGACTTTTCAAAATTGCTAGGGCCATGGATAACAGATTTCTAATGTTGCCTAATTTGCCTTCCTACCCAAGGAGGGCACAGAATGTGTTGATTGCAAAGGAGTCTGTGCTAGTCTTCTGCAGGGCTAGACGGACCACAGATTTTATATCACAATTGTGGTAAATGTTGGTTTCTTTGACAGTTGAAAATTGATTTAAATACAACCCAGTGCTTACTGCTCTTCTGAGACTGCAGTACATTGTAAGTGCCATTCTTCTGATCTATATTAAGTGACTGATGCTTTAAAACGCTTTGGTAAAATCTTTCTGGTATAGCTGTTTACTCATAAATAATAAACAAATGACTTTATTAAACTCTGCATACGTGCTGAACAGTAGTGAACATTGCAGCCAGATCTGCACATTGCTAAGAAAACAGCTTTTTAGGTTTGTTCTTAATTTTCAATCAAGGCGTAACTGTTGACATTTATTTATAAAATAAAACACAGAGACGTGCAACAGCAGGGATTGCTCTGCCTGCAGACATCTCTCCCACTTTCCCTCCTCTTCCACTTCTTCATCTCTTCATCATATGTTTCTGTGGAGAGATGAGTGAAAATATCTTGTTATCCCTTCGCAGTAGCTGCAGATGTCCATGTTCCAGGAAACCACTAAGTTTCATTTTGTAGGCTGGCTGTAGCAATGAACTTAAAAAGAGAAATTTCCAGTTTCTTGATTCTGATTAAAAGCTTGGAAAGCTTGTGTCTTAAATGACAGAAATACAGTGGTGGGAAAACACAGACTTGCAGTCACATATTCAACTTTGCACAAGGATTTACTTGGAAACCCGAACAAGTTCAAGGGCAGCACTGGAATGGCAGCTGCTCAGATCCTTCTGGACACTCTGAGAAGGGCAGTACCTGAATCTTATTCCCCTTCCATAATCCTGTACCGGTACTTTATCCAAATTTCTCCTCCCATAGTTCCTTGTTAGTGATCATACCCTGATATCAGTGACTGTTTTGTATCTCTGTGACAGTGCCATCCCTGGCACACCTTATTCTTGCCGTGCAGCAACATAAGGCAATTGAGGTTTCAATAACATTTGAGGTTGGCAGTTAACTTTCCAGTTAAGGTCCCAGTTAACTTTCTCTTAAAAGAAAGATCCTGCACTGATTAATTTTTCTTATATTTCTGAACGTAATCAAAATAATTTCCCACATTTTTTCTTGGAAATAAGCCTCTAGTTCCTGGTTTTTAGCTCTTTTGGTGTGCTGTGTTAAAGAAGTTGCTATTGGAGCAGCCTAGAAATAGCACTTGAAAGGTCAGTATGAAAATTGATCACAATTCAGTAAATTTTAGTGAGGGTAGTGTTTAAGGATAAAAAACTCATTAACACACTTCAGATTCCCTGTTCATGGCCCAAAACAGGCATAGAATCTTTCAAGGCTGAAGAGACAACTATTTTCTGATTTCTCTTTTTTGCTCTTTGTCTTAACAACACATCAAGCATGGGAATGTTAAGGAATACTTTTCTCATTAAGTGTAAAATTGAGATAGATAAATAGTACTTGGTAAGCCCATCATCCTTGAAGAGATTTCAAGCACAGATTAATTGTGAAGAGAAACTATGTTTTAGAGGCAATCATCAAAGTTCTGCCAACAAACCCAGCTAATTAATAGGAATATCCTCTGCATGACATAAGTTATGTTAAGCCCTCCCAAGGGTGATAAATACTGTGAAAGAGAAGTAAGTGGTGCTGAAGTATGCAGTTTGTGACACAGTTATCAGGCTGCCTTCCTGCCAAGTCGTCCTTCTGGAAAAGAAAGTGAAAAGAGCTTGGATGGTTTTGCCTATGCCAGTAAGACATGCAAGGTTAAGCTCTACAGAAAGGATAAACAACCTATAACCCTTTCATTAAAAAATCCCCAAAACCAAACCAGCAGCAGGAACAACTTTCACATAATGGAGTTTACAAGGACTTTTCTAGTGACTTTTACAAAAAATTAACTCTGTTAATTTAAAGTGGCTATGTAATTAGCAGGTCAAATCACAATTCTGCTTATATTAGAATATTCTTGAATGTAATCTCCAAACTATAGTTGGCCAGTACTAAAGGACTGCAAGTATTTAGTTCTCTTCTAATTTTAAGTCTATCTATGGAAAAGGTAATTGAAAAATGGAAACACTTTTCTCTCCTGTTTTACTTTTACCTCATCTTAAGCCATGTGCTATCATACCTTTGCATTTTTTCAGTACTTGTGTGTGCATGTGAATGCACTGCCTTCCTGCCCTCCCAAGATGTACGCAGGATGACCAAGGATTACCTATAAGGCACTGGGGTGTACATTATTCTGTAGGGTACCACAGCTGCACCAGTATGAAAGGATAACTATTAATTGTAGGCAGTCCTTTGAAGGAGCAAAAGGAAACAGGCAAACAAAAGTAACTCATTAAAGTTTCTGCAGTAAGACACTTCCCTGAGGAGGAAGTGGCATGTTGTTTTGCTTGTTCTTTGGTTTTAAGGAACATCCTCAATAATCTTAATGAAATACAGTGTGATATTCTGTGTTTCTTTTGTGAAATGTTGCATAGAGAATATTCTCAGATTCTCTTAAAGAATTAATCTGATTACTTAAGTGATTTTGTTTGTTTGTTTTTCTTTAATGGTAGGTGTGATACATCTTTAAAAAGCTTTCAATAGTTCTAAATCACATTCTTATGTTATTTTGTTCCCACAGAAGTCAGCTGCTCGAAGAAAGAAGTGTACAAAAGAGCAGCAATTCTGATTTTGTGTTTGGGGAAAACATGGTTGAAAGAGTTTTGGTCCAATCTGCACATGCTGGCAGACTTTTTAACAAGGTTAGTGTACTTAAAAGTGTAATTTTTTTTTTTTTTCAGATATTCTTTTCAGGTCCTCCTTCTTTTAAAGATGGGAGTAAATATGGTTCCAATGACTCCTGAGGAGAAAATATCTAAGAGTGTGCTGCTGGAAGGCTAGGCATGCTTATCGTCACCATGTTAGACTGGTTCTTTGATTACTAACACATACCAATATGCACTTCTGGTTTGCTCATTTTTTGACTTGAAAAAGAGTTTTCTATATATTCCGTGTAAAGTGGAACAGCCACAACATAAGATAAAGAATGTGGTCCCTACTGGTCTAATAACTTCCATCATAACTGTGAAGAGATAGGATAACAAAAGAAATCTAGAGAGAGACTGTTTACAGGAGCATGGAGTGACACGACAAGGGGAATGGCTTCCAACTGAAGGACAGTAGGTTTAGATTCAATATTAGGAAGAAACTCTTCTCTTTGAGGGCGGTGAGACCACTGAAACATGTTACCTAGAGATGCTATGGATGCCCCATCCCTGGAGGTGTTCAAGGCCAGGCTGGATAGATCTCTGAGCAACTTTGTCTAGTGAAAGGTGTCCCTGCCCATGGCAGAGGGGTTGGAACCAGATGATCTTTAAGGTCCATTTCAATCCAAGCCATTCTGTGATTCTATGAAAAATAAGTATGAAGGGAAAATTGGACACTCACCCTAGACAGTGTCCGTGTTAAAGCATACTGTGCATGCTTAGGAGGCAGCTTAATGGACCAAGTCTTGAAGGGACACTAGGATGAAAAGGCGGTTCCCAAGCTGAGGACTGCACCATTGAAAATGGAATTCAAATTCAGTTTTCAACAGAAGTAGGATGAAAACAATACGCTTACCTGCCAGTCAAAAAGCAACCATGGGTTTGGGTTATGACTTCTGGCCAGGATTTATTTATAACGTATGAGTTGAGCCACTGAGCACTGTCAGAAGCCACAGGCATTTATTCAGATACGCCTAAGAAAATTTACCTGCAAAAATTGAATGCAATGGAAATTTTTAAGTCCTCTGAGGTTAAGTTTGTGGTGTCTGAGAGTTTTATACTACTCTTCTGGGAACTGTGGGCTTGAACTGGAAGTAAACCAGTATCTTAACATCTAAGTTCTTGAGTGGATTTAAATCTTAGTCCAGTATCCAGACAGAGAGGCCATTCTTCTTGGTGGAAGAATGATGTACTGATTTTATGATAATAACATTACTTCCTCTAGAGACTGAAATTGTATCATCTGGGCCAGTTTTCACTCTGAAGCTATTAAAATTGCTAATCTTCGGCCTAGCATGCACTAAATGATTCAATGTTCTGTTTTTATTTAAACAGAAATTTAAATAGGAATTCTTATTTCCCCCATGTTTTTCTAGAGTCCTGAGAAGCATCCGAAGCTGTGTAATGAAGCTGATTTACACAAAGGAGAAATAACATCCATGTCCCTAGGATCTTCTCAGGTCGGGCCACAAACAAGTAAGCATACTCAGCAAACACACAGAGTTAGTTTCATTATTATGTTTCACTGTATTTTAGAGGATGTCAAATGAGTGGTGCTCAAAAATTTTCACCTATTCTCAAGCTATCTAGTCACGAGTAGACTTAGAGTATGTGCCAAAATCTATGTTCAGAAAGTAGCCACAGTTTGGCTAATGACACGTGAACTGGACTAGCATTAGAAAGCATGATCTAAATTACTCAGGAAAGGATAGAGTTTTACAGATTATTATTATTTAGTACAGATTATTATTTATTGTTTGAAAAAAAGAAATGCAGCAACCTTTATAAATGCCTTTTGGACCACATTTTTGAACTGCAATTTTAGGCTGTCTGCTGCTTTCATTTTGCAGCTGCTCATATAAATTTTTTTTTTTTTTTT
>VZRN01000882.1:390108-406176 GCA_013397935.1 Dasyornis broadbenti
TTTTGCCAGGGCTAATTTAAATTTTTTTTTTTTTTTTTTGGATCCTTATTGTGGGACTGAAAGTTCTATACAGACAGATTTCAGAGCTTGTTTGTGACTTTGGTGTGAGATTTTCTACTGGACAAGCCATGTAAACCTAGGCTATGAGGGAATCCCCAACAGGCTGCATTGTGAGCCCTCTTGACAAATTTTGCACTCCTCTTTACTAACAGATATATTAGATCCTCTGATTTGTATAAGCATTCTTACAAGTAAAAAATTATAAAAATAAGGCCTTTGGAACATGTATATAGAGTAAGCAAATATACAAAGTTTTGTAACAATGCTGTTCCTTTCAAATCTTGTTCTTCTGTGTTCCTGTTAAATATTCATCCTATACGTATTGTTATTCTGAACATTGGGATATATATTAATCTGCACAGCAATATAACGGATAAGTTTAATTTGGAAAATCAGCTTCTAAATACTTACGCCTTGTTTCTGCTTGTTTCTGTTTGTCCATTGGGACAAACATCTGCAACAAGAGACAGCCCTCTTCAATTCTATATGAGCCTGTTTAGTGAGGCATTTTGTATTCTGGCCTTTTCCTTTTCGTCTTCTCTTTATTGCTTTGGCCAAAAACTTATTAATAACCCTAAACAATGTCAGATACCACAGGTATTACTGAGTTCACAGGCCATCTTGTGTGCTAGTTTTGTTACCCTAAAAATATTCCCTGTACAGAAAGAATTTTTTTTTTTCCCCCTATAGAAAAAGCTTTGTTGAGGAATGCAACACTAATTGAATCAGCAGCTGCTTGTATTTCCAAGCCAGCAGAGAAAATCCTGTTAGATAAAGTTGAAGTTATAACTGGAGAAGAAGCAGAACACAATGCATTGCAGGTGTGTATTTCCTTGATATAAAATCTTGATGGTGAGCATTTTTGTTCTTGAAAAGAACATCTAGATCTATTGCAGATGCATTAATCTGAAATAACTTCAGTTTATATTTTAGACTTCCGCTTTTTTTAAGCTATGCCTCAGGCAATGCATTTTTCTGTTGATTGGTATTTTCTCTTTCATGTTATATTTATTCATTTTATAGTCCTTTTCAGTAAGTGACTATTTCTGAATATCATTCTGTAGTAGTATTTTATAAGCATCTACATAGTATACCAGCTGTAACCAAAACCTGAGAACTGGAAGTGATTTGAGTAAAGATAGGTTTTATAAAAAAACTTTTTAGGGGAAAAAAGCAACGTGTTGTTTAAGTAATTTGTTTTATAATTCAGCTGAAATAGCAATTATCTTTCCACCTGGCTGGGTATATCTTGCTATTCTTCATCTTCAAAATGTTATTTTCTCAGAAAACAGCAATTATACATATGGTTTTAAAAATCTTAACATTATTTTATCTTTGATTAATTCTTCTGTCTTGCCAGAACATGAAAGTTTAACTCTCGTCAAAGCAGTACTCTTCCAGTAGTGGTACTGGTATCCTTGGCTGCATAATGTTTGTAGTGAGTGAGGAAATAAGTTTGTAAACTTTTGCAACAAATTCAGCTGTGCTGGTGGATATCATAGATGAAGAGTTAATGAAGATAAAATAATTGAAAAAGTAAACTGGGATTCATGCGGAATGCTTTCTATGATGAGAGAAGTGTTTAGAACAGATCAGGAGCCATTTCATTTTAAGTAATAATGGTGATATATCTATGTATCTACCTTTGTACACATGCATGTGGATATATTAAAAGCCATATGAAAAGTTGTATAACCATAAAGTTTTAGAGCCAATAAAACTAGCATTGGCTGGCAGTTTTCATGTATTTCTCTTTCAGATTAACTGCAAGCTCTTCGTATTTAATAAGCTTTCTTTAACCTGGACTGAAAGAGGCAGAGGATCCCTGAGACTTAATGACACTTCTAGCAATAAACATGGAATGTTTCAGTCAAGGCTAAGTAAGAATTAAATAATTAAATACCCCATACAGAAAACACCAAATGACTTGTACTGTTGTTGGCCAGAGTAAGTTTATTTTAGGACATTTAAATCTGAGAAGCTAGTTTCATTTATGTCAAGTTGCTGAGCATCTTTTTACCTGATTAAATTCTCCATGTTACAGACTGAAGAACTGGGCTCACATATGTTGTTAGGTTCTGTGTACTTCTGCTGCATTGGGTCTTCAGCTCAGTCACCACTCTGATAGTTTGCTCTTTGTTGATTCTGCTTTTCCAGCAGCACTGTTTCAAGACACTTTTGGAATGTTGTTTTTACTGTGCTGTCATTTTTTTGTACTGTATTGCACAGTTTCAGCAGATTATTTCCTTTGTGTGCCAGATATATTGAAAAAAACAAATATATTTGGATATTAAAAAAAAAAAAAAATTCACTATATCAGAGTTTTAGACTAAATTAAAAAGAATAATTGATGAAAATACTAGTTGTATATAAGTGCTGGAGAAAACCTTCTTATTTTAGTTATGCGAAATCAAGGTAGCTTGAGACTGATTCTCAACACCCGACTCTGGAAACGAATGGTTATAAAAAGAGTAAACAGAAAGAGCCTGTGCTTCACTGCAACAGATCAAGAGGACCACTCTGTTCAAGTATTTCTAACTCAGGTAAGTAGGAGACAAAAGCTCCACCAAATCCCCACTTCATTTGGAATTCTGAAGATTTGCTGAAGGTTGGTTTTAGCAAATGGCCTTCATGCTCTGTCTATGCTCAGCTTAGATGTTCCATGGCTTTTATTATGGAATGCATTAGAATGATATTTCAAAAAGCCAGGTGTGATGATGTGATATGGCCTTAAGACAGACATTTCCAGACTCTGGTTCACATACTACCTATAGAATGGATATCATTCCAGTAATATGCAGAAAATGCTCCTTTTTTATGGAAGAAGTACAGTGAGAATTTCTTCACAGGTAGTTACAATTTTGTAAGTTACTCTGGTAAAAGGCAGCAGCTTTCTGCCATGGTTCTCAGTGCAACACTTGCAATAAATCCGTCCAGTGTAGGACCTCTACTTCTCAGCTGGGAACAATACATGAGATTCAGTATTGCCTTATGTAAAACAATAGTCTTGGGAACCCTGGTTTTCTCCAGCAAGGGCTAAATTGGAGATGGAAACGCAGTGGACTTGCAAATAAATAGCACGCATGTCCTAGGTTGGAAAGTGAGAGCATCCACATGAATTTAAGGATGTTTACGGTTTCCTCAGCAGACATTTCTAGGAAGGATTCAGCTTGCTGGGAAAGAAAAATAAATCAGCATTTCCAGGAAGTATCACATATCATACACAAGCAAAGCACCAGGCACTGTATATGCAAGTACTGTAAGTCTGTCACTTCCTAAGAGGGATTGACTTAACCATGGCTGTGCTGGACTGCTGGTCTGCATGTGAGAATTACAAATATCCTCATTTCCAGGTGTGCTGCACAGTTTTTCTAGTGTGTAGAATTTACATTCTGTAAATTATTGTTTTACCGAGCAGTAAAAATAGACATGTATGAGGAAACTAATTTATATGACAGCTGTATGGGTGCAGCAAGGGTTGCAGGAAGCTGCTTCTGCAGTCACGGAAGAGACAGGTATCCATCCCTATAGTATCCTAGAATCATACTCAGGAATCATGTGGAATATCATGTATTCCATACAAACTGAGCCGTTCTTCAGGGAAAATAATTTTTAAGCTTACATTTCTTATAACTATAGAGAAAATAATCAACAGCTACATATCATAAAACTCAGACAGTGAAGAAACTTGATATTATTTGTATTTGTATTTAATACTTGTATGTTAATTATTAAGTATAAATCTTAAATTGATTGCTTTGATTAAAAAGGAAAAAATACAACTTTTTTTTTTTTAATTAGATTTTAAAAATAGAGATTTTTCTCATGGTTTGGACTGTATGCATTTATGTTCTGCAGGCAAGCTCAAAAGACACCGAACACCTGTATGCCGCAATACATCATCGCCTTGTGGCATTGCGAAGCTTTGCTGGGCAAGATTCAGATGCTCATCAAGTAGACACAGAGTCAGAAACAGCTTTTCAGCAATTAAGTTGTGACAGTGATGATGAAGATGATGAAGAACTAACTCAAGTGAGCAGCACTGGTAAGCATAAGTTTTCCTGGAAATGCTGTAATCCTTTCAGGGTATTTGCTTAACATAATGAAAATTGGACCTTTTTTATTTATTTTTTTTGCCGACTATAACTTTTATCTGATACAGATACCCCTTTTTCAGGTACAATAGGGCAATTCCTTTCAGTATTTTGACTTACTACTATTAAAATGTAAGGTTTTTCCAGCTCAAGTACTGACACATATTTATAGCAATGGAATACTCTTGACAAAAGCTTGAGGTTTAAGAAATTTTAATATTATCAAGCCTTACCTAAATGCTTTTTTTTCAGTATATTTAAGTAGAAGTTACTAGAGATGTTGAGATACTGGTTTTACCTCGAGTAAGTGAAGGAGGAGTCCATTCACATCAGTGCCTAGCTTGTTAGTAATAGCCTGGAGCACAATGTGTTTACTAAGATATTTATTATGTCATGGCTAACTTTATTTAAAACACTGATTCTTGATCAGCTGTAACAACTATCTCAACTAGGAAATCTACAGATCAACATTTACACACCAGTTTTGCCAGCTTTCTTTCACCATAACAAAAGTCTAAGTTCCTCAAACAGAAAAATGCCACTTAAACAAGACATAAGACATTAATGACAACACTTCTGTTAATACAACTCACTACAGAGTTGGGGTCACATTTGCAGAAAGCAAGGCAGAAACAGCTGTTAGACTTAAAAGTTCTTATATCTCAGTAAAAGACAAGTCATATTTCTGGGGCAAATTCACTGCTTGTGTCAAACTGCTACAGTGGCTACAGGAGCTGCCAATTATGTGTGATCTTCCAACAGATGGGACATCAGGCAGCTTTGAGTTGTTGCTCACAGGATTAGTTTCCTTCTGCAGCTAGATAACATAGTGTCCTTATATTATAAACATTCCTTTCAACAACTATCCATCAAGACTCAAGTAATGAACAGTAACGGCTGTAAGCACTNCCCTGTTATCATGGAACCATAGAATATCCTGAGTTGGAAGGGACACTTAAGGATCATTAAATCTAGATCCTGACCCTGCACAGGACACCCCAAGAGACACACCGTGTGCCTGAGAGCATTGTTCAAATGCTTCTTGGACTCAGACAGACTTGGTGCTCTGACTACTTCCCCAGGGAGTCTGTTCCAGTGCCTCACCACTCTCTGGGTGAAGAATTTTTTTCTAACATCCAACCTAAACCTCCCCTGACACAACTTCAGGCCATTCCCATCACAAAGAAGAGATCATGGTCTGCTACTCTTCTTCCACTCGAGAAGAAGTTGAAGACCTTCATGAAGGGAAGAAGAGGTCCACTTCAGTCTCTTCTCCAGCGACAAGTCAAGTGACCTCAGCTGCTCATCATACAACTTCCCCTCAAAGCCCTTCCCCATTCTTGGTTGCCTTCCTCTTGATACACTCCAATAGCTTTATATCCTTCTTATATTGAGGTGACCCAAAGCTGCACACAGTTCTGGTAACTTGAAAATTTTGGATGGAACTTGATTCCTTCCCAGAATTACTAATAAGAACTCTTTCTTCTTTTAGGCGGAAAAAAAAGAGGGTAAAGGGAATGTCAAAGCAGTGTAGGAACACAGATATGCAAGTTAAATATTTATTTTGATTTAAAGAGACTTCTGATACAAATATTCAGATGCCAGCCAGCAAACAGATTCGGAAATGTGTGACGTGCTATTTTTAATTGTCCTGTCCCTAAGCATCTGTCCCCCATTTATGCTCGCAACAACAGTTCTAACAATCCCTTTCAAGTGCTTTTTAAATGGCTTCTAGCGTTTCCTGCTTATCTTAACCTCGTCTTAGAGCCACAAGTTTTTAAACTGCATACATTTCAGTTACTGGTATCCAAGTCACTCCTTACCTTCAGACATTCAATATCACACGTGACTGGCCCTGGAACTCCCATTTACAAAATGGAAGAAAAATAAGCCTTATGGGTTTTGAACATGATGATGTCAGTTTTAAGTATCAGCATAGAAATGCCCATTTAGATGCAAGAGAACAGAGAAAGAATTACATATTTAAGAGCATTTTTAAAAATCTTTTAATTTTCATGCTTTCATTCTCATTGAAGGGTGTATGTGAATAAGTCATCTTTTTATTGATGTAACTCAGTTTCGGAGATTACCTCTCCTTAATAGTATATAAACATTAAGAAGCGTAAGTCCTCAGGGACAGTTTCTTTACAAGAAGTACAAGAATTTACAAAATATGCCTGCATTTTATTCAATTTCATTTTATTTGTTTTGTCTCAACCCGTCCCCAAAATAATTTTCTTAATATAGCAATTACTTTCTTATTAAACTGAACTCACAGTTGCCTAGATGATGTTGTGTATTTCATGACACTGTAAAAGACATGAAAAATTAGATATCTTTACGGTATCTTTATAATAATTGTCTTTCGTGCTTGAGACGGAAGAAGAAAGCAAATATGATATACATTGTAAGTGAAGCATTATGGATGTTGAAGTGATTCTGTATATTTGCAAAACTTTATTGTAAGCATTTTTGACAGAAAATTCTTAATCTACAGTATGTTAATGCTGTATACGGACAATGTATAAGGTAGTAGAGATATTTCTAAGATTTTACAAGTTCAGTATAGATGTTTATTTCAATGTTTTTAAAATTCTTAGTTGAATTGCTTTACTTCCAAGTAGAGATATTAATTTCATGAAGTCCATAAAGAATAACTTGCTGTGCCTGGTATTTTTATCAGATAATATTTCACCAGTTACAGCTTCAATATTTTTACCAACAAATTGCTCTGCAAATCTAAGGGGAGAGAAACAGAACAATTCCCTTTCAAATAGATTTTGAGAGTGGATGGGATCAATAACTCTTTGGAAAATATTTCTTTTTTCTCTCTGACTATAAAGTGAGCTGAGAAAATAAATTTAGACTAAACAGTAAACTTCTAGGCTGACCAAAGTCAAACAAGCACAGTACATGGGAGGTACAAGGAGGACAGTGTCACTAGGCAAACAAAAGTGTTATGTATTACTCCTTATACTACACTCACCAATCTGAAATCTTCTAACTTCATCCTGATTGAGAGGGATCCTCTCTTTTGATTAAGGTGTCCTCTCTGGAATTTTCTCTTAGAAACTATTAGAATGAATTCAAAGATTCTGGAATCTTGGACTAGGTAAGTCCCAAGTCTCTCCATACATAGCTGTAGACTTTAAGAGAAAATCAGTGTGCAAAGACAGAGTGTATCTGTATCCCACATGAATCCACAAAGAATTGCATGGATTTTGGAGACTACTGGTATTGAGAGCCAGTAGTCTCCAAATACCAGTAGTGTGTTGGTCTGAGAGCAAGATAGCACACCACAAAAACGCAAATGGATTTGCAGAAATGAAAAATGTTTTCTTTTGGAGACATCTTCTAGCCCATTATACATATACTTACCATGTCAGCTTAATTAGGACTCTCTCATCTGCTGGAGTTTATCAAGATTTAAAGTGTTACAAGAGCTTTTTTTCTGTTTCGAAATAAGATGCTTTTAAAAGTTCTTAAAGGAACTATTGTTCAGCAACACCACTGTAACTCCTGAAGAAACTGCCACTTTGGCATTTCTTGTCAATTTAATTTAAATTCTTATCAATTGTTAAGGATTCCAAACCATAAAGCTAACATACACACACACCCCTGATAGTGACTGAAAAAGGAAAAGTTAAGAATTAACTTCTTTGTTGGAATTTCTGTAGTCTTTTCACCAGGCATCTGTAATATCTAAAGCAGAGAAAAAAAAAGACAACTCTGTAATTGTTTTAAAATGTTGCCATATCAGGAAAGAGAAGGGGGAAAACCAGATTTAATATTCTGACAAACACAGGCTTTCATTTCACCTGTAAGAGATTTAAACGCTTAGTAAGTATTTAGGGGTGGCCAGATGGTAGCAGCAATTTTTAAGCAGATACTGTGATAGTGGTATTATGTGGCTGATGATTAGTCAGCTCTACCTACTTTCTACAGATGAGTCAAAGTCCCAGAGATTATGCACCAAAACCACTTTGTCATAACAAATGAGCTGGCTGAAGATACGCGGGATTTCTCACAGTTTTCTGAGCATCTGTAATGAAGTCCTAAGACAGTGTACCCTGCATAGAGTGAGATAATTTGCATGCCAGGTACACTGCCCTACCTAGACGTCAGATTCCTTAGTGTTTATGTGCTTGTCTTTATTGACATGGAGGGTCATATGCTTCATTCATGATTCACATGCTCAAATATTTGTGAATAATCCTGTGTTATCTAGTTAGCTATTTACCTAAACCAGGAACTAATCATATCCAAACTTTAACCTATTGCTTTGGTATTATGAAATGCTGGATTGTTTCAAAACATGAATTAGCAAGACTTTTTTTAAAAATTCTTTTTCAGATCATTCTAGATGGAACTGTAGGCGGTCTGTTGTCTGCTCATGACATCTGCCAGAGGTTACAACAGCTCAGTTGGGAACTCATCTTCCCAAAATGTCTAAGCTGACTCATCAGTCCCAGGAGGGAGGAAATCAGATGCATATTATTTTATGACTTTTAAGTAGAGATTAATTTTAGAGACATCTTAAGTTTAACATGTTAAGAAAGAACTTTAGATGCACTATCGAGGATTCCAGGCAGCCTGCATTGCACTGAGCTGTGAATAACACCATGGCTTCTGGTAGTCAGTAACTGTTACAAATACTTCCAATTTTAGAATTAAATATATTTAGATAAATTACTAGAGTAAGGAATTTTATAGGGAATAAGTGCTTATTCATCATATTGATGGATAATACTATGTAAGCATGAACTAATAATATATGTAAGCAGATAATTGTTACTTTTAATCTGTTATTTAAAAGATACATCTGAAAAGCTTTAAATTGGGCTTCACTGAAAACATCTATTTAAAATTGTGTGGCAACACCCAGCATCCTGTAAAAGTACATGCAAGCAAAGCCTGGGGTGGGATTTTAGCATGACTAAGGCCTATAGAAACCACCCTTCATAAAATGGTATTTTTTAACGCGTGTTTTGAAAATATCTGGAGTTGTATACTGTAGAATTTTGTTTAATGGCAAAGAACCATGATCTGTATTTTTTCAGATGTAAGCACCAAAAGAACTCACCATGAAGAAGTGCAGGCCAGTTCTAAGGGGCATATGAGCTTTAAAATTTAAAAGTGTATCTGCCTGCACTGATGAACACCTTTCTAGTTGCACAAAACAAGTGTTTGCACTATTAATTGTCCATTTGATAGACACAAATAAATTCATGCACAGTACAACAGGATACCTGCATTAAAAAAAATCCCTCATCTGTGAGATTATCTGAGATTATTTCTGCCTTAGCTGTAGCTATTCCTAAACAGCATCATTCATTGATTTGTATGAGTATGTCACACATCCTCATGTGCTCAATAATCCCAACAGTGGCCAAGACACAGCTGTTCCATAAAAGACATTCCACAAACTACTGTCTTCTACCTAAACATTTTTTGTCAGAAATCAAAAAACCCCAACTCTTTCTAATGCCACCTGTGAATTAAGATTTGCAGGATCATTCATAAACCCATGCACAGTAAGATACACCGCTTATATTCTGTGTTTTCCTTCTGTCAAAAGATAGAATATGTCTGCAATCTCTCTACTGCACTTCCCCGCTGCCTTGTATATTGTCATCCCCAGAGCTGAAACAATGATCTGAAATAGCTCAAGTCCTTTTAATTAAGGTAATTGTAATGTTTTTTCAGTCTAAAAAGCTGCATCACAACTGAAAAGTTAAGTTACAATTTAGTTTTCCCATCTGAATATATGTATGAAATTGGAACAATACTAGCTTCTTCCTGAATTCTCAGTGCATTGTCAAGATTAATTCAGCTTCTTCTGGATGCTAGTTATCTGGATTATGCTGAATCCTAAATGCCCACCAAAATTAGCACTTGTCTGGCATTGATTTAGCATCTGAATGACAGGAAAGTTAAGTGGAACTTGATTTTTGCCTTCTGGGAAAAGGGTGCGCTTCCCAACAAAGCACCTGTGTCAAATAGTGAAGCACTGGGATTCTCTTTGACTCCCATCTGCCAATAACAAAAATCTTCTTTCCATAACGAGCTGTACATTGTGTCCTTTGTTATCAGCCTCACTCTTGACCACAACAATATTTACATCACTGACCTTCATATTTCATTGCTGCAACTCATTCTCAGGGACAAAGCTCCATGTTATAAAAACCCAGGCAGTTGTAAAACACAGCAGCCCTATGTATTTAGCAACAGGTCATGGTGATAAGTTTGCCCTGGAGTTCAGCTGGCTATGCACTGAATGCAGAGTTTGATTTCAAAGTCTGTCCTGATAATCAGAGCTTTCTGTGAAACAGGATTTAAGCACCTGAGTGTCACAATACCCCTCTAAATGCTAGTACGGCTGTAAAATCCTCAGCAAGTGAGGGAGGGTTCCAGGGCAGGGACAACAGAACTTTTTCAGACACAGGACTTACACTTTGTAATTTGCTCCCACAGCATACAGATCAAAGTTTTATTTATAAACTCCCTTTTGATCTGCCTCTTCCCAAGATCATTATATATACACAAGTATACATATAAACACACACTTATGTGCATACACACTCAAACATGAAGCTTCATCTCCTAAAAGCTGAGGAGGAAAAGAGATGTTTATTTTAAAGAGACTGGATACTGTAGTAATAGAGGACAAATGTTTGTTCTTGAGAACCTAATTATGTGTTCTCTTTAGTCTCACTGCACTAAAATTCACTGTTTCTCAAGACTGAATGTATGCCATTATGTAATATATTAACTTGGTCTTAAAAATGTAAAGTTTGTCATTTTATGACACCTGGAGCAATTTCTATGCCTCAACAATAAACAACTTTCTTAACACCTAAATTTCTGTGTAACTAGTAGTCTTATTTTGTGTCCCAGTAAGAGGTTCTACAATTCCATGCTGCAGAATCTCAAGCCTGCTTCCAAAGGACACAAGATGTAAGTGGTTGTGTACTCCATCCACCAATCTGTCAGACCTACATTGAGTGCACTGTTCAGTTCAGAAAAACTGGACAGGAGCTCGAAAGCTCTAAGGCAATTTAAATTCTTCATGAAAATTGGCAGTTGCTCAGTGATAGAAATCTGAGAAAGGCATCCTTTGAGGAAAATACTTCAGGGTAAGCTTGGCATTTTCTGTGATGCTGGTGGGGCTGAGTGATGCATTCCTGCTTCTGTACAAGCTGCAGCATTTTCTGGGAGGGAGGAGAAAAAAACCATGGAAGGATGGGCCCCTGGAATTACTGTGGCCTGAAGAGAAGTGTGGGAACATAACCCAAACCCATATGAAACAAGACATCATTAATTTTTTTTTTTTTGCTAGATAAATGTTTATTTATTTCTGACGAACTCCAGTGATTAATTTATGTACATAAGGGATGCAGAGCTGGAAGATCTTATGTATTCATGCAGTAGTAATTTTCATAAGCATGGAAGACTAGCAGTTCCTAATAGTAATTATATATATTCAGATATTTTCTACTAAGATCATGAATTTCTAGCAAAATCTACTTGCATGGGATAGCCTGAGTGTCCTACTTTACATTCTGGAAATGTTTGTGTCTCTTCATAAATCTTATCCCTCAGGTTAATATGTCACGCTCTTTAGTGGCCTCTGAACTAGTTTTGACAGACTGTATGAAGTTAAGAGTTAGGCAATGTCTCTACTGAGTGAATGAGTACAGGAGAAACTTTTAGCCCACTGGCTTTCATTGCTAGTGACAGCCAGTACAACACGGACAGGGAGAGAAAGAACATCCTCATTTTCCTTAGCTGGGTTTTAGAGGCCTTACAACAGGGGCATGCTGGCAGGAAAATCTAGAAAAAGCATGCATGGCCCATTCTACAACAGCTGTCAGTCTTAAAAGGTGGAGTTCAAATCAGAACACTTTGTGTTTCACAAACACTAAAGTTATTGGTACAAAGTAATTTTTCTGCAGCTGTTTGAGCATATTCAAATGTTGAAGTCAATTGTATTAGATCACTTCAGGGATGGTGTAGTTTGCTTTGCAGAAGCAAAGAGTGGGAATAAAAATAGAAAAGTAAATCTCTGATAATTAAAGTATGTTCTGATGAAAGTGTGGACAAGAAAGCTCACTCCTCTCATTGGTTTTGTGTAAAAATAAAGTCAGTAATTTGAATTCATAAGAATAACTGCATTTACTATGCTTTTTCTTAAGCTTCTTCCTCAATTTTGTAATTTGAAATTTATGAAGCAAATTGTATGACTCAACTATGTAATAAGTGATGAGGGTACATACGTTGCAAGCAAAGTGCAAGCACCAATAGATCTGGGATCAGAAATGCAATCACACTACACCTGCTAATGCGTTCATCTACGTGCCTTTTAAGACTGTGATGTGTCGCACGAGTGACGCTCTCTAAGCATTAGTCTGGAGTTTTCCTCTGGATTATCAGAATTAACAGCTGTGGTCAGCTGGCCCCAAAATCTGAGGACTTGGTTTTACGAAATGTTACAGTGATGGTGTGTTTACCTCCTCCCCTGTCAATGCATCTAACACTCACAACCTCATATTTTAAACACAAATGAACCACAGTCATTTTCAGTTACCAGTAGCACTGAGGGTCACAGAGAGAAAATCTAGACAATGTAAATAATTGGGTAAGTTAATTATATATTGGTCATTAATTAAACTATCACAAGCAGGTATTATTCACAGACTTCAAGAAGGAGTAGAAATGAATAGTTGTCCTAGATTGTAACTGCATTACAAGCAATATATACATTCTTTGGTGTGGAAAGAGGCTACATATGGAGATCATCTTATATAAAACTGCTGGCACAGTTGCGCATTGCCAGTTTTGCAGCTAGTGAAATAACTTAGGAAATAATTTATTGTATATGTAGAAATTTTTCCAGGTACTTTGTTACACACATTATTTTGTGTATTACATGGGAGTTTTTTAAGGTTCACTATGTAACTTGAAGCATATAGGGCTAAGGATGCCTGGTTTTCTATGGTTTTCTATTTCTCAATTTCTATGAAATTTACATCATGTATTGTAACTCCTTGGTGGCTAAAATGAGTATTACTCTGAAGCATTTTTCTAACTGCAGGCAGTATTGAGGCATTAGTTTCCACGAAAAATTTTTAAATACTCTGTGCCCAAACCAAAGCTAGTTGTGGTCAGACAGGGGTTCAAAAAGTTATTACAGTGGGAATTTACTCCTACTCTGTATCTGTGTCCTATAAGGACACCAGGTTTAAATGCCTATATTTATTAGTTTAATTTTGTATTTATGAATCTGTCCCTTAATCCACTAGGTATATTGCTCTAAAGTCATTGAAAATGGGGCATGAAGACATGTCATATGTCACAAACGGAATACGTCTCAAAATAAGCAAAGGGTCATGTTGCGGAGCAGAAAGGCCTTGCAAAGTAAGGGCCTTGTTGCCCTTGTAAAATCCTTGCTCACTTCTCCTACTTTGGCTAACTGGAGAGCATTCTGGGAATGACTCAGCTAAACTAGAGATGAAAAACAAGTCACATAATTGGAAAACAATTGTTAGAACCAATAAGTGCTCACACTGTGGGGTCAGTGATTCGTTACACCTGAAGCATGTTCCTATCATGGTTTATGGTGGTTGGTTAAACGTGTTTGTTGTGCCTCACAAGTATGTAAACTCATAACAATGTAACAGTTTAAGAACCCTGGATTTTTACAATAAAATGTCTTCGCTTATCCCCATCTTGTGGAGTCCGTGCAGTTAATCACCACAGGGTCATTTGACAGATATGTGTTCTTCCTGTATATTAGGTGTACGCTCAAATCAAGAATTGTAGTAAGGGAGGGGTTAGTGTCTAATGACACTGTCTAATATTTTGTAAGTAGGTCCATTTACAAAGTAAGATGTAATCTGTAAGTAACATTCCAAAAACTTTATATGCTATAGAACGTTTAAACCCTTTTCCACAAAGACAATAGGGTACCAGACAATCTGTGTACTCTGTCAGAGAGCTAGTCTGTTAGAAACTTCCTTCTGGTAATCATGGATTAATCACTTCATACTCGGTGCTTCAGAATTATTTCCAAAACTTTAGGATATCGTCTACTCATTTGAATTTAAATTTTAAAATACATATTTCGTATTTTATACTTAAAAGCTTGCTGTGGGAATTAATTCAAAAGACCATAACATGATAACCACATGACTTCTGAATAAAATACTGTTCTATATTGAAATTTAGGGGCTGAAACTGATTTGTTTTTCTAAGATCAAAACAATTCAATATACATAGATAATAAATGAAGCACAGAATCTTAGAGGAGCAGCTAAATGGTCAAATAAGTTATAAAACAGATACCATTCAGAACAGAGTCATAAATTTTCAAAATCTCATATCTTTTTGGTTTCCAGGATCTTGTATTACCTTCTGCTTTGTACAACCTAAAAGTTAATGGTTATACAGAATGAGGCATTTTCTGGTTAGCAAGGGAATTAGTTATGTTTAATTGGTCTCTTGGTAATCTGTTTTGTGATCGTTTCCTTCAAGGCTAAGCTAATCAGTAGATAGAAATCCTCCTACCCACTAGCAAGGACTGGAGAGAGCCTTTGTGTAGTTATTCGACGGTAGGGAAGCGCTGAATGGCTGCGGCTCTGCTCATTTCCTAAGACTCTTGGCAAAGCACTGTAGAGGAGTGCTGCATTGACAAGCAAGAGCTGCTGCTTCAATCCCTTCCCCCCAGGGAAGATCAGGAACAAGGTGAATAATGAGAAATGCGTGTCTAAGTGAGGCCTTCAGTGCAGAAGGACCGTCTGTAGCAGTCGATGCCTGCTCAGGCAGTTACTAATAACGATGCAAACCCTCACGGAATTTCTGGACAGCTTGCATGCAATATTGAAAAGTGACTGAGGATCGATTATTTAATGTAGTTATTTTTTTTACCCTGGACTTGCCAGACGCTGTCTCACAGCGCTGCTGCCAGATCCCTGGCTGTGGGAGCTGCAGCTCGCACTGCGCTGCCCTTTCTGTCCTTCCTGATACTGGCAAATGTCACAAAGACCAGAACAGGCATGGATAACAGTAAGACTTTTAAAACTACATGTTTCTCGTCAGCTCTCCACACCAGTTGCAGTATTTGGTCGTTTTAAAACACAGCACATGCTGTATTTTCCCAAGTTTCAGAGTTCTTTTCCTCCGGCAACAGGTTTTTTCCCTGCCCCCAGCTTCACAGGGAAGCAGAGCAGGCCCCCAGCGAGGCAATCCCAACTGATTTCCACAGCCTGCGTGGTGCCGACCCCACCATCCACCTGCTCAAAAAGCGCGTTATTTCACAATGCGGGCACTCTCGCTGTCCCGCGGGGCGGGGGAGGACACTGTTCAGGAGCACTTGTTTAGTCTCATAAAACTGTTTAGTCTCGGAATTCCTGTATGTCCCCCAAAACTATCTTAAGTTTTGCTAATATAGTATTATCAGTTCCTATTTGCCTTTCTGCCGTGCTGTAAAAACTGTTCACAAATTCACAAAGACCGATAACTGGAGCAGCAACATGATTACATGAGATTTCCACACACGCCGTCTAAAACCACCTAATTTCTTTCTTTATCCTTTTAACACTGTCGCTGCCTCCCGGGACGCTGGGAGTACTGAGGGCACTGGTGGGGCACTGGCGACCCGGCCATCCCCAGGGACACAGGGGAGCACTGAGGGGTACTGGGAACACTGTGAGGCACTATCGCTGTGCCCCGGGACACTGGGGAGCACCGGGGACTGTGCCCTCAGGGCGGGGGTCGTTACCGCAGCCCCCGACGGCGCCCCGAGGCGCCAGGCGCGAGCACATCCGCCGCGCCCCGCATACGTGCCTCGCGCCCCGTCCCGCGCGCCGTCCGCCGCCAGGGGCCGGGGCGGGGCCACAGAGGAGCGGGCGGGGAG
>VZRN01000882.1:406753-449985 GCA_013397935.1 Dasyornis broadbenti
TCTCAAGCAGCTGGTGAGCGGCGGGAGGGGCCGGTGGTCCCGGCCACCCAGGGCGTTGCCGCCGGGGCTACAGCGGGTGGGGAGGGGCACCCACGGTGATGCCCGGCTCCGGCGAGAGATGACCGCGGTGATGCCCCGCTCCGGGGGTGTTCCCGGAGTGATGCCCAGCTCCATGGGGGCCGCCGGGCCGCTGTGTCCGAATGTCCCCGAGGCTTCCCCGGGCGCTGGTGGAGCGGAGCGGGCGGCCGGGGAGGTGAGCGGGATCGCGGCCGCTGTCCCTGCTCTCTGCCCCTGCTGCTGGCGGCTCTGCCCTCCCGCCGCCTCTCTCCCCGGGCCCCCGATCCTGATAGAGCTGCCGAGCGGCACCGCCGCGGGGAGAGGGGCACGAGCCGCGCCGCTGGACCGCCCTTCATTCATCGCTTGCAGGGTGCCGAGAGATTTGTGTAGTAAGCGTGTTTGGGTTTTACCCTCGGACGGATTCCAGCAGCCCTCAGCAAACTGCAGGCTTTTGCTTGCAGTGTGTAGCATAAAGATAAGAGAAGTGCATGCTGAGGAAAACACAGTGTTGCGAAAAATCCCCTCTAAGTACTAGAGTGGACTGATGCGCATTTCCTCCGTTTCCTTGCCTCACATCATCCTTACGTATTTTCCTCCATCCAGACAGCCACATCTGTCTTTCAGATCTGCCCTCCTTGTTACAGTTTTTAGAAAGGCTTTTTTCTTTAGTCTCTGAATAAAGGTTCACCATTAGTGAAGATATAATAAGGAAAGCAAATATTTCTGAGAGTTGATATGTCCATGCAGTGTGTTGTGTCTTCATCTCCATCATGCTTAGTGTCTTCACCCAGTTTTCCCTTTACCCTGTGGCTATCTCTTTCCAATGTTCATCTGCCACTGGTGGTCTGAAGGGTGGTACGTACTGGAGTTACTTGGGCTGCCAGCAGTCTGTGCAGACCTTATTATGAGCTCATAGTATTATGTCTTTATTCCAAATAAGTCCATTTCATTAATTTGTCCACACGTTAGTTTGTGTCTGCCAAGTCTTTGGTCTCTTACAACTGGAAATATTTTAGACCTTTGCTTGTTTGCAGTGTTTAGGTTAAACTTGTACATGTCCTTAACTTATGTAGCAAGGACAAATGGCTGCATAGCCTTGACTTGTAAAGAATGGGGATAAAAAGTACAGTATCTACAGTAATGTCTGTGTGCTTCAGTTGGTCATCTAACTCCTATGGAATTCCTGTCCAGATTCTTTTTACATGTTTTGTATAGCTCTCTAGTCACAGTTCATCAGGTTTAGTGTGGAAGTGTTATTCTGTGTTGATTCTCATGTAGGTTCCTGTTGCTGACATGTCCCCATACTGTCATACAGTGGTTAGGGAAAAAAAAATGTCTCTCACAGCTCATCTGTAAGACTTTTACTCTTCATTTAGCTTTTCTTGAGGAACCATTTCTTCTTGTTGAGGATGGAGGTTGTCCTTTGTGTGCAGCTCAACCCAAGAAAAGCAGAATGGTGTTTGGTTACTTTTCCCTAACTGCTTGTGTACAGGCAGGAGTGGGACACTGAATTAGGGAGCAGCATGGCACATCCCTTAAGGTGCTCATGACTCAATGTAGTGGTAGCTGCAGTTTCTTTTCTCATGAGAATGCATATTTTGATGATTGGTAAGCTGTACCACTCTGAATAGGCATTTTTTAAAAAAGTAACTGTGAATTCAGTGGCTGATGATAATAGTTGCAGAAACACCTTAGAGTTTGTCCTTTTGGAGAAACTTACGCACAATAATTCTTGGTATTTGTGGCAATTCTAGAATTTTTGTTCTAGGACTGGTGCTTTTTTTAAATCTACCTTTCCCCTTAAAATACTGCCTTGTGAGGAATTGCAGCAATAAAACCTAGTGTTGCCAGGTAGACAAAGCCTGACTTGCCTAACTACATGTGTAGCAATATTGAGTTAAGCTCTTGCTGTATGGGCAGGAATACAAAGATTTGTGCAAGAACACATTGAAAAGGTCTTCCACAATTTTGTTTTTGAAATAGAAAAAAAGAGAATGAAGGAATTATCCTTGCTGCCCATTTCTTAAATTTTTTAACCAACCTGTGAAAATTTCTGTATTTGCATTCTGCAGTTACTCTGGTCTCAGATCTTTTTTCCGCAGACTGAGTTAATGGCAGCCTCACTGAATATGTTATGTGAAGTTTCAGAAGACTCTTATCCTCTCTGTGGGAGACAGAGATCACTTTGCAGCAGAGTGATCGCTGTAAAGTGTCCTTCCCCCACAGTGCCATTGTGGGTGGCTTGGAACACGACGCATTTTGCTTCCTGGTGTTAAGCTGCACTCCATGCTCCCTGTGTCCCTGTTTCTCCTGTGGAGACTTCGGAAGCTGCTCCAAGGCAGCTGATCCCAGAAATGAGCCCAGACACACTCTCTTTGGGTTTGCAGCTCAGTTATGTTGAAGGGCCACACAGAAGGCAGGGTGGGAGTTGAGTTCCTGTGAAAGCCTCACGCTGGGATACAGGCAAAGAGTGAAAGCAAAAGAGCACAGAAGAGGTTTGGCTCCCTGGGTCTTGGAGCTGCTGGCTGACCCAGCATTTGGTGGTGGGGATTGTTACATTACAGGGGCTCAGGCTTGGCTGACTGTGGAGGGGGCTTGTGGTGTGAGGGAGCCTGCATCAAAGCAGGAGCACGGTGCTGTCATCCTCTGTCATGGACATTCAGATATCTGGCTATCTAAAATACAGAAATTCAGTTTCCAAGGTAATGGTGGATGCTTAGATTGGAGCAACTGTACCTGGGCTTGTTTGCCAGCTGGTTGTGAGCAGAAGAGATGTTTGTAAGTTTCTAGAAGAAAACCAGTGTCTTTACATGGAAACTTCAGATTACAGTGTAGCACAAATAATGAAAATTGTGGGTTTAAACAGTTCTGCCTGATCAGCAAGACAGTAGAGCAGTCCTGAACCTAGCTGTTGCAATCAGTGTGTTCGTTTTAAGACTGAATATGCAGTAAGTAACTTAATGCAGAAATGGTGGTACCTTTGGGCATATATCCTAATGAGATGGAATTTCTTCCATATTTAAGAAGGCTGAAGGTGAATCATTGGAATACATCAATACATACTAAAATATGATGCACATTGTAGCATATATCATATGTTTGATCTACACAGTATAAATCACAGTATACTCCAAGAAGCAGAATATCAGTATCAGAGGTGGCTGGCTGACCAGCCATAAAGGCCCAGGGCTCCTGTAGCTTAAACCCTTCTGCGGCCTTTCTTTTGGACACCAAGTGAGTTGTATTATACAAACACTTCTATGAAATATTGCAAAGTCAAAGCTGCAAGGTCACAATTCCAGAATTCTTTCTCTGTTCAGAGGTAGGAGAGGTGGAGAAACAGTCCAGACAGCAGAAGAGTAAAACAGATGGAGCAGAGATGGAGAGCAAGGGCAAGTACTCTTTGGAGTGTTTAGTAGATCTGTGAAAGATGAAATCTTCCATTGCATCTCTGCATGCATGTTGTACATGCCTGCTCCAGGCAGTTACGTATCTTGTAGCAGTTCCTTTTACATGCTTACAAATAAGTCTTTAAAATCTGTTCATAAATATGCAAAAACACATCTACAATAATTACTAGTCTAATTCTGACCTAGTCTGAAAAGTGTAATTAAGTAGTGTGTATGATGTTGTACAGGAGAGGGTTTCAGAGTCTGTAGTTCTGAAGGGAGATTAGAGACCTATAAAAATTGGATTTCTAATACCACAAAAGAAAAATGCCCCAAAAATGCCCCAGCAATTTTTTAAAAAGTGTTACATCAGTAAATTTTGTGCATCTTATCACACAAGAAATATTTTTCTTTGCCTTCATGAAATTTAAAGGGACTACTGGTTTTCTAAAACTTGCAGTTACCAGCTTTGAATTAGATGAAAATACTAATCTTTCTCCAAAATCCCTACAGTTTGCTTACCACAAGTGACACCAATTTGCATTTCTTCTGTGCTGGTTTACTGGGATTAGCATCTAAATATGACTAGTTACAAAAATGAATGATCCAGTCAACTAATAATGAAGTGTGTTGTGTTTATTTCACTCTCAGTAAATCCATGCAGAGGAAGCACTGCTGTTGTCCTTAGGTAAACGAAGAGAGTATAATATCCCAGTAATAGATAAAGCTGTTTTCCTGACTTACGGTTTTTGTTTTGTTTGATAGTGCAGACGTGATAAGCTGCTGATTTCTCACAGCTGTAAGGTCTTTAGGGAAGATGAACAATTTACCTGTCCAAACACATTTTATAGTATCTAATTCTAGTTATCTCTGTAAATGTCTTGTCACATGAAAAGTTAGTTTGTCTTGATCTTAATTGGAAGGAAGTTCTTCAGTGTGGACTAGAGCTGATATTCTGTTGTGGCTGATGTGTGGATCTTTATTTGGAGCAGGGAGGGAGATGGCAGTTGGAGGTTTAGAACAAGTTTTGACTCTCTTGGACTACTGCAACAAATTGCTAGGAGTCGTAATCTCAGTGATGTGAAGTTCATACAGCTTTATTGAAAACTGGTGTTTTTACCAGTCTGGTTAGGAAAAAGGTAATCTGTTGTCAGGATGTTGCCTCTGAAAGAGGCTGTTGTGAACTTGCACAGGTGGTGCATAGGGTGACAACAACACACTGAGCTGGGCTGGTCAGGAAGGAAGGAGTGTTGCCCAGCAGGTAGGCGAGCTTCAGCTGGGGCTCCTAATGTTGTGCACCAAAACAACCCCACAGAACTGTGGGTGGGGTGTGGGGAGGGTGTGTGTAGCAGAACACTATCCTCCCACCCCTCAGTTCCAAATTTAGATGTGTACAGCACCAGTTGTTGCTAGCCTGTGCATGAAAGTTTTCATGCTTCTTAGAAAATTCCTTCTTGCGGAAAATGTACTGCTTTAGCTATAACTTGATAGGTGATGGATTTTTGGTTTAAATTACAGAAAAAATCTGTGCTATTTTTTACATTAAATGGTGAAAGATACCCTTTTAGTATCACTTTTGAATTACCTTTCCTACATACTAGTGTTACAGGCTTGTAACTTTCATACCACCACCTGAAGATGGGCTTTTGGAAAAGAGCCAGTTATTTTGTTCTTAGATTTCTGTTTTAGAGGACTGCACTTCAGTACAGGTGCCTGTGATCCTCTTGAACAATTATTTAGAAAATGCTACTCAAATATTTTCAGAACACTCAGATTTTTGCAAATGCAAGGAAGGTCGCAGAAGGAAAAAGTAATATGCAAATTTCAAAGTTCAACTGAATTCTGATTTTAAAATGAAATGATAATTTGAGACAATTGAAAAAGTTGCTTTTCTGAAAAGCAGGAAGTATTAGGACATTTAACACTTTGTCCTCTTGTGGATCCAGATGTACAGCGGTGTATTTGAAGGTAGTATCTTTCAATAGAAACTTACTTAATGAGTGTGGTGATGCTGTGAAGTTTTTCACTGTTCTGTTGAATTCAGACTACCTGTCTCTTGTTACCTTGTAATGTGATTTTTTTCAGTAGGTGGTCTTTTAGGGAGCACATAAAGTGTTTTAAATCTGCTAGGACTGTACTATTCTGTACCTTACCCTGAAAAGAGGGAGAAATACCAACTCAATGTAGTGAATTGAAGCATACAGGATTTAAGGCACAGGTTATATTTCACCAGGATTATATCAAGCTAAATACACTTCTTTTTCAGAAATAAGATTTTGGTCTAGTCCAGTGGAAGCTGAGGTGGGTATAAATGCTTTTCAAGTTACATAACCATAGTGTGCCTTTGTTTATCTTTACCTTTGAAATTTGATATACTTGCATCAGTGTTAAGTAACTTCAGTTGCATCTGTTCTATTAAAAAGTTCCTTCTATGTTATTCTAAGAGGAGTCTGGAAAACAATGGAAACAATTAAATAGGATGTAGTGATTATTTTTCCAGTAACATTTTGTTTTTCTAGTACACCATTCAAGTATAGTCAGTCACATATAGCAAATATATATAAAGGTAGGGTATTTTAATGTACCTAAATTAAATTTCTGGGACTATATCACCAAGCATACGATTCTGTATAAAGCTGAAAAAGGCTGCTTTATGGAAGTGACTTTAATACTGGTTTTAAGTATTAAAATGGAGGGAAGGTGTTCTTTCATTAGTTGTGATTTATGACATCATGTTGGTGTTGTGCTGAATTAACAAGAACCAAATGATTGAATTGCCTGGATTGCACAGGTTTTCTAGAAATCTGTTAGTGCAGAAAGCAGTTACCATTGTTTATAGTTAACACAACAATTTGCTCTGCATTAGCCTTTGAATTGCAGACCAGTATGTGTATTCTTCAGATGTGGTTAAAATGACAATAATGCTTTAATGTGGTGGATAAAGAATTAGAAAACAGCTTATGGCATTTTTACTTTCGTTCATGTACGCATCAAACTCTTGCCCTAAAGCAGCGTTTCTGTAAAACTTCAGGAACATAATGTTGCCAGTGAAGTCAGCTACTGCAGAAGTAATGGTATACAAAATGCTACAATATCTATATTTCACAGTCATTAGTCTACAGCAGATACATTAGTCTACAGCAGCATTTGAAGGCTTGACATGACTATGTAATGAAAGTGAGGCGTCTAAATTACTGAAGAAAAAAGTGAGGAAAATATAAGGAAAAAATATTGCTAGCTAAAGCAGCCTGATGGACTTCTACAGTATGAGGGGTGATGCGGTGAACTGGTGGAAATCTAGCAGGTAGCCAGGAACAATATTGGGAAAAATTCTGAGCAATTGATGGCAAGTTAGCAAAATCAGTAGTGCAGCTCAGGCAACTCCAGCCTTCTTGCCTTTTTTGTATGATAAGTACTGAGTTGCATTGGTTAACCTAGCACATTTTTTTAAAAGCACGTTGTTAGAGGCCTGTATAATATGTAGTAATCCAGACAGGGAAGGGAGGAGGAACTGGATTTAATGCTTATGACCTGCAACTCAGCAGTAGTTTGTAATGGAAAACTTGATTCATATTCAAGCCTTAATAGAGAACTTAAATCTTAGCCTCAGTACTGCTGATCTTCAGTAGGAGTTTCAGGAAGCTACTTGCTTTCTTTGCTGCTTATCTAAAGCAAATACTCATTATTAAAGCCATCCTGTAAACAATGCATTGACTTTGTGGATTGGATTTTTTGTCTATGAAGTTACCAGAAGCCAGTGCATTTTACGTTCACCCAGGACCTGCAGCTCCTCATTGAAACTGGTTGTCAGTTTCACGTTAGAAAGGGTTTCAGAGCACTTGTGCAAGTCTGAAGGAGCTGGAGTGCAGGTCCGTGAAAGAGCTGGATGTCCCAAAATGGGTTAATCTGCTGGTACCACAAACGTAATTCTACTGAAATCTGCCCTGCTGTTAGCGAAAGGTTGAGTGTGTTAGGTGTGTGTGGCCAGGTTTTGGTAGTGGGAAGGACTTGCAGGTATGGTTTCTGTAAGAAGCTGCCAGAAGTTGCCCCCATGTCTGACGGCTGATGCCAGATGAATCCGAGATGAACCCTCACTGGCCCAGGTCAAGCCAATCAGAGGTAATAGTGGCACTTCTGTGATAACATATGTAAGAGGGGCAAAAACGGTTATTGTGCAAATGTGATTGCACTCAGAGATGAGAGGAGTGAGAATGTGTGAGAGGAGCAGCTTTGCAGACAGAAGGTCAGTGAAGCAGGAGGGACAGGAGGTCCTCCAGGTGCTGGAGCTGAGATTCCCCTGGTGCAGCCCATGGTGAGGCAGCTGTGGTCCTGCGGCCGTTGGAAGCCCATGGGGGAGCAGAGATCCACCTGCAGCCCCTGGAGGACCCCCCAGCTGAGCAGGGGGATGTGCCTGAAGGAGGCTGTGACCTTGTGGGAAGCCCATACTGGAGCAGGCTTCTAGCAGGACCTGTGAAGAGAGGAGCCCACACTGGAGCAGGTTTGCTGGCAGGACTTGTGATGCCCACATTGAAGCAGCCTGTTCTTGAAGGACTGTCCCCTGTGCTGGAGCAGTTTGTTGAGAACTGCAGCCCATGGGAAAGACTCATGCTGGAGAAGTTTTTGAAAATTTATCTCCTGTGGGAGAGCCCACAGGCTGGAGCAGGAGAAGGACTCCTCTTCTTGAGCAGTGTCAGAAATGATCTGTGATGAACTGACTGTAACCTCTATGCCTGTGTGCCACTGAGGGTGTAGAAGGAGAGCTGGGATGAACAGAGTGAGGAGGTAAGGTGTTTTAAGATTTGTTTTACTTCTTATTATCCTGCCCTGGTTTTGATTCGTAATAAATTCAGTTCATTTCCCCAAGCTTGAGTCTGTTTAGTCAGTGATGGTAAGTGGTGAGAGATCTTTATCTCAACTTAGGAGCCTTTCCTTATATTTTCACTCTCCTATCTTGTTGTGACACGGTGTGATTAAGCGGCTAGATAGGGCACCTGGCATCCAGTCAAGGGTCAACATGCCACATTAAGCCAGAGACTTATCAAACAGTATTAGTCAATAAACCTGGAATTTTTCAATAAATACTTAAATTTGACTAGCTCTTTTTTTTTAATGTGGTGGCCCTACTGTCTCGAGTCTTTATCTGTAGCTAAACCGTATGAGATCAGTTGATGTGTGTATTATTGAGTGCAAAAGCAATTGGGAGACCACACTTCCCCTTTTAAGAAGTCAATTGACTTCTGTGAAAACAAGGACATTAAAGATCTCTCTCAGCCTGTCTTCACAGCAGAGGTACTCCAGCCCTCCAGTCTCCTTTATGGCCCTTTTCTGGGCTTGTTCCAACAGGTCCATGTCCTTCCTGTGCTGAGATCCCAGAGCTGGATGCAGTGTTGCAGGTGGGTCTCACTGCAGTAAAGTAGAGGGGCAGAATCCCCTCCCTCCCCTGCTACCCATGACCACCAAATTCAGCTTCCCCGTCACTTCCAGCTGATGGTGGTAAAAATACAAACCATTCAGAGTTGTAGTTCAGGCTTACTGTGCCTGGCCTAGCAGACCCTTTCTGTGGGGCACTAGAAATGTGTCTCCAAGGTACAGATTTCTATTGGGCAACTTCTGCTATGGCTAGCTGTTCAGTTTATGTTTATCTATTTTGTCTTTGGTGTTTTGTTATCTAAGATTCAGAAGCTGAACTGTGCTTTAATCCGATGGGGTTTTTTAATGTGGATTATTCTTACATTATGAAATAGGAAAGCATAATATGTCATTTGAGCTTCTAAGAAATCCAAAAGTTTAGTGTGTACCTGACCTGTCAGGAAAGCTGCATTTGTTCTTAGCATGACAGATCAAGCATTACTTTAACTAGTAGTTAACTCCAGAACATAGGATAATTACTTGCATATGGATTGTCAGTCTTTGACTTTGGTAATTAAGGAAGTTTTAAGTCCGAGTCAAGTTTTGTCAGGAAAGCTAAGAGAAGTGTATGGCTTGAAGCATGTCCTATATTCAAGGCTTAAAATGTGTCCTATATTCAAAGCTGTTTCTAGTTCAAAACTTAATGTATTGAGGAAAATATTTTTTCTGTAAGCCTGTCAAAATCTGGTTTATAACAGAACAAAACTGAACACTAACTTTAGCTATACTTGGGACGTAAGGTTAAATCTCGAGATAATTTTTGAAAATATAGGATTTTTAAAGTGCTGTACTCTGCCTAGAAACAGATTGTTATAGCTATAGTACTCAAAGTATTTTTGTCTTTAGGTTAAAATTCAAATTTTTTGTATTTAGCTGTTGCTGTTTAAATCCATTTTATTGTTTGGTTCTTTCTATAGAAATTATGTAGATTGCAAAGCAGTGATCTGTTCTTGATTTCCAGCTGGGGTGCATGTGTGGGCAAGTTCATTGTGGAAATTTGAGAGACTAATTGTTTCTAAATCTATACTTTTTGTTGTTGTTTGGGGTTTTTTTTTCTTTTTCCTTCTTTCTAGTCAGACATTTAGTTTAACTCCTGAATGAACAACAGTCGTAAAACAAGTGATTGGTACACTGAGGCGTTAACTCCACTGTGGTGCAGTGGCACTGCAGGTTAGTGCTGTAAATTCAGGATAAGCCTAGTAATGAGAATATATATGTAGTCATATAAGGCCAAAGTACTTCTGAAAAGTTGCATTTAATCTTACAAGCCCGGGGGAGGGCCACAAAGATGATCATGGCGCTGGAGCACCTCTCCTGTGAGGCAAGACAGTTGGAGTTGTTCGGCCTGCAGAGGAGAAGGCTCTGAGGCCAGCTTATAACACCTTCTAGTACCTGAAGGGGCTCCATCATAAAGCGGAACAGGGACCTTTGTCAGTGATAGGATTGATAGGATGAAGGGAAATGGCTTTAAACTGTAAGAGGAGACATACAGCTTAGCTATTAGGAAGAAATTCTGCTGTGAAGGTGGTGAGGCTCTAGCAGAGGTAGCCCAGAGAACTTGTGAATGCACCATCCCTCAAAGTGTTTAAATCCAGCTTGGATGAGGCTCTGAGCAACCTGGTCTGGTGGAACATGTCCCTGCCCAGAACAGGGTGGTTGGAGCTACATGATCTTTAGGGGCCCTTCCAACCCAAATCATTCTGTGATTCTACTAGGATGAGATGCAGAAGGTGCTCAATTAACAAATTCACTCCAGATAATATCCATATTACTGTACTGAGAGAACATACTTTTATCCTAATGCTTAGATTAGCAATGCCAGTACAACTCAGCTATGGCTTTTCTTTTCCCATTGTCTAAATCAAAGGCCATAATCTACATATATAGACTGCAATGGGTGTTCTGATGTTGCTTGGCTTCTTGTTGCTTCTGTAGCATCTAGTAGACGCATCTTTGTTGTGCAGCATTGTTCCTTCAGGGCCAAGATTACTAAAGTACAGCAGACCCACAGTTTAAACCAAGTGAGGTAGGACTTGCCAGAGGTGCAAGCTAAGACTACAGAAGGAAGGCAGTCAAGCAAAAGTCCCTTGCCTAAGTGACTGTTAAAGGAACTTTGTGAAAAATTGTCCTTGCCTTAAAGAAGAATCAGGCCAGAATATTCAAGAAGAGCTGTTCTCAGATATGTGATTTACACCTTTTTTCCTTTGTCTTCTAAGGAAAAATAGCTCCATTCACAGGAAATGTTCTGCTCCCCTGAATGTGTTTTCTACTGCAAGCTCTTCTGGAAGCCCGCTTTGCATCGCATTTCTGCAGTGAGGTTTAAGACTACTGCTGAACTTGTTCCTGGTCTTGTATGTGCATTCATACACTTTGTTTTGCATGGTATTGAGGTCAGATTTACAGGCCTAATGGTAAATCAGAGCTTCCCCCAAAGGAAGAAGAGTTTGAAAGTTGTCTTTATGCAGAATCTGATACCTGTCTGTCTTTTTGAGGAGTCAGCTGATAAAACCCAAGCCTGCCATGTTTTTGGGGGCCTGTCTCATGTTTAGTCTTGGGAGCCAGGCAGTCCTTGTGTTGTCTGCACATCCCAAGTTCCTCCAAGCCTCTTTTGGGATGTGATCAGGCACACAGCAACTGGACTGCCTGATCTTTGCCTTCAACTCTTTTAAAGTCAAAAGCAGGTGGTGACCGCAAGGGCTGTAGGCACTTCTCTGGTTCTTTGGAGGAGTTGGGTGAAGAGCAGCTGATGATTAGCATTCCTGTTGGGTATAGTTGCCTGCGGTTAGGCACAGTCAGGCTTTCCCTTTGTGAGTTCTTAGATGAATGAATTTGTTATTCACCTTTAAACTAGAGATGAGGCTCTAGATGAAGCCTCATGTGTTGTAATCTCTGGAGCATTTTGCAAATCAGAACTATTCGTTAACTCCATAGATAGAACATAGCCATTTAAACTCAAGGCCCTAACTTTTCATTTTTCTTGTTGCTTAGTAATACTTGCTTACTTGTTCTAGAGCTTTGTAAAAATAACCTGCAATATTTGGATGTTTTCTGATCATCCATGTAGTCACATCTGTGTGTGATCATGCATAGCTGGCAGGCAGCTGCTCCCGTTGTCTACCTTTGGTGCTGTTGCATCCAGGCAGCCTGTGAGCCTGTTGGAAGTGGCTTCCTGATCTCACCTGTAAGACCACCTGAAGATTTTGTTCCTTTAAGTTAGTCACCAGTTGTAGACACACTGAGTGGAACAGCAATGTGGTTCCAGAGCAGGCAATGACATTATTTTCTGTAATGTCTTCAGTGCTAAGTCTGTCTTACGTACTTTGCTCATGGCTGGATTTCTTGACATGAACGAGTGACAGATAAATAAAGATTGCATTTCCTGGGTATCGGTTTGTGGTTGTCTTCAGTTGTCATATCCAGACAGACCTCTCCCCTTCTCTCTGGAGTTGTGTAGTGTGTGAGTCTATGAAAATGGGATTAGATGAGGCTGTCTGGCACCACTTCCTCTTGGAATGGTGTAAAACTTTGAATAAAGGCACTTGAATAAATTGCTGGAAGTGCCTGTTCAGAGCTTCTGGCATAGATGAATTCTTCTACACAAACTCTAGGAGAAGTTCTGTTTCTGTGCTGCTAAATTGGTTTTAACTGTTTAGGGAAAAGGAAGCAGTGACAGTATAATTGTAGATTAATTCAGGCTAGAAGGAGCAGCAGGATCACTTTCACTGTGAATGTATTTACAGACTCCTTTTGCTTAACATGTTTTGCGCCCTCTTGCTTTCACTTTCTTTATCTCCATGCAAACGCATATTTGGCAGTATCAGCCCCAGACGAGGGGCCCCCTCACTAAATAAGGTAAACAACGTATGGTGACGGAATTACTCACACAAAAATTTGTTGCAAAACTAATCTGCAGTCAGCAGTCTCACCTGCCTGCTTGTAAGAGTGTATCTGTATAAACTGCAAAGTGTTTCTATGGTCTGAAGAGTATGTTGAGATTAAGTATTTAAATTCTTCATTTTCCAGGAAAGATGAGACTAGAATGCACCCCCACAGTTTGTCTCGTTATTGTTATGAACTTGTTTGTAAAACGTGGCGTATAATCCAGGGAACAGTATTAAAGGTGGTAGGTAGATTGTGTGTAAGCTTTTTTTGATGCAGAGAAAATGTCACCTTTGTCAGCACTTGGCAGTCTTCCATTTTAGCTCAAATACAATTTGAAGGGTAATGCTGTAGGTATTTCAGACTCTGTTTTCTTAATTGTCATTCCTGTTGCTTTTTCTGTTGTCTGTCTTCTCTACAGCACAATGTTTTGCTAACTGTCTGGGTGCTTTTAGCACATGGCAGAAGTACAGTTAATGTAACTATATGGATTCATATAAAGCTTAAATCAGGTGGCAGATTCAGGAGTAGTAAAGTGTCTGAAGTTGCATGGAAGTCAGTGTAGTATGCTTGTTTGCATATTTGTGCAGTCTGTGACTCTTGACTGCTGTGGCCATGTGATTCATTTAATGAACCAGTCCATATAGGCTGGTATAGGCAATGTATTTAATGGAGTGCTTATAAAAACATATCTCTGCTGAGATAAAATACTTTTTTATAGTTTTTATACTTTTTTGAGATAAAATGCTTTTTTATAGCTTCTATTTGCTTTGCTCAAGAGCACTTTCTGTAGTGATTAATTTCTACAAAAACCGTTTGCATCTTACAGCTTGCCTTGAAGGGATCTAACTATGCTGGTCTGCTGGAACGGCATCGCATTCATACAAAAAACGTGGAGCATGTTGTGGAGAGCTTACGGTAAGAATGTATGGATTTTGAGGATTTCAGACACAGTGCAAATGGCCATAGATTGTGTGAAACAAAAGGAAGCCTTGTGTTACAAGCACTAATAAAACAGTAGTACTGAAAAGAGAGTGATGCAGATGAGCAGTTGTTCCTGAGCAACCTATCATGTGAACTGGCTCAGTAGCGTGCTCTATTATCATCTTGAAAATAAATGAGAAAGTTCTACAGGATTTGTGTGTCGTGTTTACAAGCCAAATATGACTGTAAGTACTCCTTAATTGCATGACAGCTTTTCAGAAGGCTTTGACAAGGAGCAATATAGGACAAAATTCAGACTGTTTTTGAACTTTACAGGAACGAGAAGATAGAAGTTCGTCTTGTTAAGCGTCGAGAATATAATGAAGAGACTGTTCGGTGGGCAGATGCTGTTATATCAGCAGGAGGTATGACTTTATGGAAAGAAAATATTTGTTACAGCGTGTTTTCATAAATATGTTTCTCAAAAATGTTTTGCAGTGTGTGAAGCAACTGGAAGTATGTACAGTCTGAAAACAAATTGTTAATCTAATTTTTGGAAAATCTGACAAAATTCAGTTGTTGTGACCATCTTGCCTAGTTCTAGAATCTAAAATTGTAGCCCTGGGAAGTGAGTCCCAGTGCATGGCCACTAGAAAAGTTTTATTGTCACGTGTAAAACAGTATAAACTGTGGAATTTGCTTTAGTTTTCAGCTAAAGAGGATAAAAGGCTTGATATCATGTGTTTTTTATGTAGCCCTAAAACCTACTCTCTGTTTTTTGGGATGTGAGGTGTAGACTAACATCCCCTTGCTCAAACTGTCTTTCTTGCTTTCACACTTAATCCAGTGACTGGCGAATCAAGTTGGATGGTACAGGTAAAAGTCTGCAATTTCTGAGCATCTTGTGCCACTGACAAGTGTTTTTCAGATGAACCAACAGAGCAACTAACCTGATCGTTTATTTTTAATATTGGATTGCAGCAGTTCATTCAGTTGTTTTTTGGCGTTTTTTTTTGGGATATGCTGCAAATACAGTTACTGGGCTCTTATGTCCATTGTTACTGGACATAATGGTCACTTATCTGTGGCAATTAGACTTGACCACAGCTTTCTCTCTTCCCACTAGTCCAGTTTGCCCTTGGGTACTGATTACCATGCAGAATGAGTAGAAAGGGTTATGTGTATATTCCTGAAGCATCCTAATGCACTCTTGTAGATTTCAGAGATCTTCTCTAAAGTGCCAGTTTGTCTGTGGCAAAATTTTTCATGGTTGAAGCAAGCAGCTGTGAAGGGTTACATCATCTGAGGTTCTCAGAGCTTATGTCTTTGTGCTTTTCAGAGCTTATATCTTTGTGCAAAAACGGAATGAGGTTATGGTTGTCTTTCTGTTTAACAGACAGGAAAAAATACCAATATTGGGAGAAACCAGTACGTTTAAAGATTTCTACTTCCAAGATCTCTACTTACCCTAAGACTTCTTTTCCAAATGTGCCTATTTGGGGCCACATAAGGTCTTTAAATTGCCTTTTAGGAGGACAGCTGGGGTAAAGCTAAACTAGTTGTTTTTATGTGATTCACAGTAACACTTGGTTTTGTTTCCTGTCTCCTGTGGCTTTGTTCAGCAATACTTTCTAAATTTACTTCTGTTAAAGAATTTCTCTTACCTGTTGATAAACATACAGAAATTTCCGTAAAGCTCTCAAAGCTTGCTTCTGCCACATTCAATTGCCTGGGCATGTATAGCTGTCAGATTAAGTTGTACTTCTTCCAGTCATGTTTGCCATCTCGAATTCAGTTGTCACTACCCTTATTTGAAAAGTGTCAGTAATTTTGTACCATTGTATTTTTGTCCAGCTTGCCTGATTGGTTGTTGTTAAAAAGCACATAATGGTGATGCTGGAGTACATTCTCTTTGGGGTATTAGAATGTGAAATGAAACTAACTTTTGATCTGTTTTTTCTGTAGGTGATGGTACAATGTTGTTGGCAGCCAGTAAGGTCTTTGATAAATTTAAACCAGTGATCGGAGTAAATACTGATCCTGAAAGGTAAACACATATTTGGGAAAGCAATACTTTATTTAATATTAGGCACACTGTGCATCTATTTTCATGGTGCATGAGGCACACCTGTAGCATTTGGCAGCATAAACATCTGTTTTAATGGGTTGTAGATATCAAGGGAACCTGTTGCTTTTTTAGAGAAGTTTCCGCAGTGAGTTATCCTGTCTCATCTGAGAGGACATTAAGTAGTATTGGATAAGCATGACTGTGTTACACTGTTGTAACACTGTTCTCACACACCAGTGTAACAGCACTTGCAGCAAATTAAGTTGTATTACTAACCAGAAGTTTGAGGCTAGGGATGGCAGTGTAGAACCTAGACTGAAAGAATTTCATGAAAGCAGCTACGTGTGGTGCCAGAACAGACAGAAACTTAATTTCTTTGTGAAGAAGGTAGATCCAGTAGAGCCTCAGATGAAGAAGTTTGCTGTGGTTTCTTCATGTAAACAGTGTGATACCTCAGAAAACTCAGTCTCCTGAGCCAATTGTTGGCACTTTGTTGTCCTATTATAAACTCTGCACAAGCTGCACCCACCTGCCCACATCAATCTTAGAGCTCAGTGGATGCAGAGTATTAGTAGTGCCTGGTTGGTATAACCTTGAAATGGATGGCAAGGGGCACTCAGAATTCAGCTCTGTCTGCTGAGCAGTCCAGATTTAGATTTCTGCTTTTGGTATTGACAGTTAATTTATTCTTAGTACATAAAGTGGTGGTCAAAAGGTTTAATTCTTTTCATTGCTTATTCCTCTTCCAAAATGTTTAAAATTCTGTGAGTAGCGATTCTGTGTTATCAAGCCTGATAAGCAAGGTTCAAAGAACAAGTGCCTTCAAGTTGTCACATATTACTCATGGAAGGAAGCAGTGTTTAGTCTAGCTTTTACATGAGATTATTTTGATCTTCGGCATGTTGCTTAGCTGGTCATGTTGCAAACTTGTGTGTAAATGGAAGAACTTTTTTTTTCTCACCTGCTAGGTTTATTAAGCTTAAATTGCTTGCTTAGAATGGTGTCAGGAACTGTATTAGTGTTTACGTATTCCTACAGGATTACTAGCTGAACAAACAGTAAGTTTGTTCCCCTAAAAGCTGAAAGTTTTTAGGGGAAATGTCGTGGAAGTATCCTGTCTCAGACACACAGACTCCAGGAGCTGAAAGCAGTGTATTGTTGCTGATGTGCTACTGTGCAAGAATAGTAGAAGTTTGTAAAGGTCAAAGTGTAGCTTTGCTAGATGTAACACAAAGGGAGATTTGTTTTGTTTTTCAAAGGTACCAAATCTGAACAGTAATACTGTCATTTTCATTGTCATTTTTGCCGTCAGATCAGAGGGTCACTTGTGCTTGCCTGTGAGATACACACATTCATTTCCTGAAGCGCTACAGAAGCTTTATCGTGGTGAGTTCAGGTAGGATTCACTGATCTTTGGTTTTCAAAAATGTAGAGGGATTGGAAAACACCTGATCATGTGCAATTCCTAAGGAGTAGGTGAAGCTTAGTGAAATCTTAATGGCTCAAGCTGTGAATTCTGTGTAGATATTCACAATGTTGAAAAATGAGTTTGTGTTCAAGAGGGAGGTTGGAATACGAATGATAAAATTGATGGCCAGTTGCAGGAAGTCTTCTGGTATGACCTGCAGTAACTGATTTTTCACTTCTGAATTAGCAAATTCATAAATGAGAAACTGCATTCTTGAAAGGGATATATTGGTTTACATATTTTAGGATTCAAAAACATGTAATACAGGGATGGCCATAAGAGTAGAAGCTAATGAAACACATACAGTTAAGAAGTGGTCAGTGTGTTGTATCTGGGATTTTGGTGTATGAGATAAAATGGCTTAAATTTTGTTAACAGTAAGGCAGTTAACAATGTAAGGCAAAACTTAGCTTTGTGCTGAATATAGTTTGGTGTTTTCAGTAGATATTTTTAAAATAGAATAATCTCACGTGTTTTAAAAAGAAACAAGCTGAATTCTAAAGGAAAGACTAGGGAAGAGTTTTTAATAACTACTTAAGAAGAGACATTGTTCTGTGGTATAATAACTTTCCAGAGTATTTTATTATGACAAAATGTCAAACAGAAACCAGTCATTCATGAAAATAAATAGGAATTGAGTTTTGTTTATACTTCTAGCATATTAAATTTGTAGCTTGAAGTGTAACTGTATTTGTGCCATAGAAAAGTTCTTTATTGAGATGAATACAGTTGCTAGGATAAATAACTGAAGGAGTTTCAATATGTATTGCTACAGGGACAGGTACTGTCAACTCACATATTCTGAGATTTAGAAAACAGAAGCTTTTTAGTTTCCATCATTCTAAGTTGCTTAAGTAGAAATAGTAGTACTAATGCAGTTAACCTCCCTTGACGTCTGGCAATTTTGATGTTTTGTTGGAAAGTTACATTTTTGTTGCTGGCACTCCTGTTTTTGGAGTTCATTATGGAGCTGAAACCTCACCAGAGTGAATCAGAAAGGATTGCCTAATTATTTTTCTGAAATAATAGTAACTCACAATCTTAAGCAAGGATATGAGCAGGTGTTTCATTTGATGGTTCTTAGATTTATTTGGCCCTAAGCAAACTTTGAAATAGGTGAGTAACTTAATCCTTGTCTGGAAAGCCTTCAGGTGTCTTGGAGTTGTGTATGGATTGTGAGGTGCCAGGAACTGGAAAAGGGCAATTGTTTTTTCTCCTTATCCTTGAGGTATCAGTCAGTGCAACAATCTGTGTTAACATGGACCTCGAAGTCCATGAGACAACCAACATTATTGATTTATAAAGAACCTAGATCAGATTACCCACATTTCATTCTTGGTGGTCAGTGGTGTAGCAGGTTCTCAGAATAGGAATATATTAGGGGTACAGTCCCATTTTCTAATTTTGTAGGCAATGGGACATGTTCTAGTCATCAGTATTGTAAGGAGGTTAGTATAGTGATACTCACTGCATGCTGTCTGCTTGACTACCTAAAAGCAGACTTGGAATTTAACGGATACAGATGAGGTGTGTAAATGAGGCTCCATAAAGATGACAATGAGGAAGAACTAGTAATATAGTCATATAAAGCATAAGTCTCGTGATTTCAGGAAAAACTGGTTACTGTCACCTGGATATCAACAGTATGAAAAGGGAAAAGATGTACTCACAACACTCCCTTGCGATTTGCTTTCTTAGTCAAAACTAAGAATTTCATATTTTGTTTTATGAAGTCTTTTAAGTTGTAAGAGGAAAAAGGAATTGATATCTCTAGGGTAAGATAAAAAAATCTGAATGTTGTAACATGATTTTGATATCCTTCTCCTCCTTCAACTGAATTCCTATTAAGCACTCTAAATTCCTAGGCCAGGAGGGATTATTAAAATGAGAAGATGCGTGGGGCCTTATATATAAAGGGATGCATAGAGCTGCTTTTCTGGACGTGTACAAATACAAACAAAAGATGTTAAGAGTACAGCATGTATTGCTATAAGTCCTTGAGAGCTTTTTATTCTCAAAAGCATTGCATGAGTTGTTCGTTCACAAGTTAGAATCAGATGCCTTAAAAGGAAAGTTGTTACATACAATTTTTGTAGACTGCGTTTGGCCAGTGTCTTCGTATTTTATGTATTCAAAAAACATTAGGTAGCAAATTGGTAGATGTAGAGAGTTTACAATTTACTGTGATTAACTTTCTAAATATAGAAGTTATAGTGGAAGCTATAAAATTTGAAATACGATTTTGAATATATTTAACTTCTAATCTTGTTCTGCTTTGAGAGTAAGACTCTCAGATCCTATCTAGTTTTGTAATGAATATTTCACCTGCTTATACCAACTTCTTTCTTCTCTCTTAGGTGGCAGTGGAGGCAAAGAATCCGACTGTATCTTGAAGGAACTGGAATTAACACAACCCCTGTGGATTTACATGAACAGCAGCTAAGCCAAGAGCAGCACAGCAGAGCTCACATAAATGAAAGATTCCAGGATCAAAGTAGGTTAAAATCTGACAAGAATATAGTCACTTTGCTATGATAACTTGGAATAGAAGATAAAGATTTGTAAAAGTTGTAGTATTTGAAATATCTGCTGTCAAAATATCTGATCCTTTTAAAATGCTGTCCCTTAGAGTTACTTCAGCTACTCAAGTGTGTGTGTGTGTATGTACACATGCATTTGTAACTTTTGCAAACTGTTAAGTTAGGTTAATTAAAGAGTTGTAAAATCTGGTCTTAGACTACCAGCAAGCAAATAAGACGTTAGAAGTTAAAATCTTTCTGTAGGTAATTCTTGAATACATTCAACTCTTTTCTCAATGATGAGTTGAAGATGCGTGGTTCTGTGCCTAACCTGTGTCCAGTACTGTGTTGGTTTGCTAAGATGTCCTTCTAATCATGAAAAATTTGTTAATCCCTTTTAATTACGTTGTGATATGAAGTCTGGTTCTCTGAACTTCATCAGAAATATCTGTTAAGTCACAGCCAGTAAATTTAACTTAAGAGTGATTGACAGAAGAGAAGACTTCATTCTACCTGGCTGCCCATGACTTTTCAGAGAAACCAATGTCTGAACCTAAATTTCATTGCTGACCTTGGTTTAAGTATTTGTTGTCTCCACTAAAGGACACTGTCTGGACAGTGTAAATCAGTGAAAAAAGTGAGTCTTTGAAGAAAATGGAGCATTAGGTCTAGAATACAAACGCAGGCAGCAGAATGTGTCCTCCAATGAATTGTGAATGGTTTTTGAAAATTCGTGTTTTAAATCCATGATTCAAAACTGTTATATTCAATATCTGCAGGGTCTGATATTTCTGGTCCACATCTTTTACCAGTGAGAGCACTCAATGAAGTCTTCATTGGGGAATCTCTTTCATCCAGGTATGTTTAATTGTTTGTTGTTACAGCAAGGCACAATTGACCTGATTTCTTTTTATGACTTTGCAGTGGACAAACAGTGATGGGATTTTCCTGTCAAATTTCAGTTCTAGTCTGTAAATACTTAACACTGATTGTATTATTGCAGATTACAAAGTGTATTTTCAGCGATGTAAGTGCAGTAATGTTAATTTCTGGTTTTCTGCCTCCTGTCTGGTCATTCTTTCATTTCTCCTGGCTATTTTCCTTCCCTCATACTAATGATTTAAATATCTGTCCTTGAACTGCCTCTTTTCCTGCATATCTTCTTAAATATCTTTTCATAAGCTTTTAGCATGACTCCTTTTTCTGTCATTAGAGGCAAAGGTATCAGCCTGTCTTTGGCAGAAACCTTGTTATTGATTGAAAATACTTATTTCTTTCTTTTAGGAAATGTGTTTGTATCAAATCATGGTATTGCCTTATGCTGGACTGATTTGACTGTCCTTTCTATCCTGAAGATCAATGCATTTTTGACAGCCAAGCAATAAGACGGATACAGGGAATATGACTGGGGCTGCAGTAAAAGACATGATCCTTAGTCAGGATTTGACCAGACTTCTAGTTGAATTTTATATCTGTTTTCCACGTGTTGTTTAACTTAAAAAAACCCCAAACAACAACAATAGAAGAGCCACTTCAGAGTTTAACAGCTTGTGTTTCTATAGTGCCTGGGACACTGCTGTTGGAAACAGTATAAATGTTCCATGAGTGCTTTATTTTTTGTCTGGACTTTAGCCTCAGACTGGCAGAAGGAAGTAATATCAAAAAGATACAAGTCCTGTTTTCTACTAAATCAAACCTAATTTTATCAAGATTCTAAAAATTTCTTTAATGTGCAGTAATAGAGGAACACAAAGCTGTTTTCCAACTCTATGATGAGTGTCACAGGTATGTTGTGCTCTTGGCTCCCGTGTGTTTGAGAACCACTGAGGAACACAATGCCTCTAGAAACAAACCTCTAGAAATAAGTATTGTATTAATAGGACTTTACACTTGAAGACTTAAATACCATAGAGATGAATCTTCTGTCAGTTTCAAATACACAGGTCTGCTGTTTATTTAGACAAAATGACTAGGAGTGTCTTCTAGGGTCTTATTCTGCGTGTCAGTGAAGAAAACAAGTAAACTGAAGGAAAAAAAAAAACAAACCTGTCATACCCAACTTGCAAAACTTAGGTTAAACTGAATCAATCTGTGCACCTGTGTATTTATTTCTGGTTCTCTAATCTCCCCATCTTCTCAAGAGTGTTTACACAACATACCCTTAGTTACTAAGAGTATAAACTGTTTAACACGAAACAGACAAGAGCTGTATTTCTAGTGGATCCAGACTGAAATAATTTCTCAGTAAGTTGTTTACTAAGATAGGTGAAACTCAGTCATGCATAAAACAGTGTAGTATTTCTGAGAAGATCTCTATTAACCTGAAGGCTGTGTCACACTGTTCGAATTAGGCAGTATGAATATCAACAAGTTTAGTTTATAAATGTACTCTTGGATGTTCTGAAGCTTGTAGAGAGAAACTCTGGTCTCTGGACCTAACATTAGAAATCCCCTGATAGATGAACAGTAACATGTAGGATGCTTTACACAGAGACCTAGTATATTTGAGTTTTAGGAGTAATTTCCCCTGGAGAGAAATGTAGGCCTGCTGCTTGTTTAAAGCTGTTCATAAAGAATCACTGGATTTTTAATCACTGAAGTGATCAAGAAGTCAGGTTCAATCATGCTATTACTTACTGATGTTGAAATGTTTAGTGTTCCTTGACATAATTTAATGAGACCCTATCATAGCAGAACCACAGTTTTTGTGCAACAGTTTTGCAAGGAAGGTCATTACTCATAAATTTATTTGTAAGTCCAACCAGCCCTGCAGATGAACCACAGAGGTGACTTTGTGCATAAATTGAGAAGTGACTGCAGTAAATGTGCCTAAAAGTTCATGCTGCAAATTACTGTAGTCCATCATAAAAAATGCTATAAAATAACGAATCAGAAGTAACTGTCAAATTGGAAACACTGTACAAAGCCTGTGAAATTGTGATCCAGATTTGAAAGTACCCCCTCTAAATCATTATGTGCCTGATAAGGCTGTGTGTTCTGTCTTATTCAGGGAGAACTTTAAGTCCTGCAAACCCAGTTTTAAATTCTCGCTTCATAGGGCCTCCTATTATGAAATATCAGTTGATGATGGTCCTTGGGAAAAACAGAAGAGTTCAGGGCTTAATGTGTGTACTGGAACAGGATCAAAAGCATGGTGAGTACATGTTGCTGCTTTGATATAAAATATAATTTCAGATAAGGTAGATTACCCTATTTTGCTTATGCATTTTGTTCTTACTGATGCTCTGTTGGGATATGGGTAAGTCAGTCAAATACTCTCACTGTCATAATGGCTCAAAGCTGTTCTACATGTATGAGAAGAGCAGAGCACCCGTTACATGTGGGTATGGAAAGAAGCCTTGGAAGGATGAGAAGCTGTTGCATTGAGGCAGGAGTTTGCCTTAGGTGTAATTTCAGTGAAAGATGTGGCATGCCAAATGTTAAGATGAATGGGAGTGGTGAGGGAAAGAGATTCTGCTCTGGCTTGCAGAGAGCATACTGGGGTGATATATGAACTACTCTTGCTGGCTAAAATTAAAATGCTTAGATGATGTAGCTTAGTGAACTTATAAAAATCTAAGCTCTAAGAAGAATGGGAAAATATGTACTTGGAAGCAGTGTTACGTGTTCTCTGGCACATGTACTGTCCATTCTCCTTTCAAGCCTCTTGTTTCTTTCATATTTAATTGACAGGGGACAATCTCTTTGCCAAAATACTCCCCTTGAACAAAGATGGCCATATCTACACAGAACTGCTAGCTTAATCTAGAGGGATAAAACTGCTAGAGGGATAGATTATTTAAACTTAAGTTTAAACAAGCTGCAGTACTGCATGTAAGTCTAATCAATTCAGTTTTCAGATGTGAGAGATGTGTTTGTGCTCACAGTTTAAAGTTGTACAATAGGCCCTGGATTTATGTGGCAAGCTAAGATGAACTAAAACAGAAGCTTTTAATGACATTCAAAAATGAGTATTCATGTTGTAACCATGGTTACTGGGTTTTACTCTTCATTGTAATTCAGAATTTTGTATTCAGGCAGCATAGCCTAGTCCTGGAGCCTGCAGAGGATGGAATTGGCAGACTGCTAGGGAAACTTTCCTAGTGTTCAGTACCTTGGGAAAGTACAGTCTTAATTCAGTGCTGCTCTTATGCATTTAATTTGCTCATACACTCTGTGCTGAGCAAACCGAGAACCAGGGACCAGACTCCAGGACTACCTCTCTCCATTGCTGTAATCAGTATGTATTGCTGACTTCTCTAAACTGAGGCCAAGCCTCAGTGAAGTGATCATCCTTAGCTTGTTGTCTAGGGGCTCTCCTGGAATTTCAGGTTTTCTGGGACTGAGAGACATTTAAATGCCCAGGTGCTTTCTGTAGCTGCCAAAACTTGTATAAAAGGATTTTTTTATAACATCTGCTCAGGCTTGCAGGAAGGCAGTAAGTGTAAGTGAGAGGTCCTTGGACAGCCACGCTCAGCAGCTCTGTGATCTGATAGATGTGTAGTGGACATGTACTGCAGTCTTAGGGGTTGTACTGCCATTACAAAAGTGCTGGACTGAGAATTTTAAGCTGTATTGAGACCTGGGTATCTGAGAGAGCCACTGTGCAGCAGCACTGTGAACGTGGTTAGCGCCTATTCCCTTTTGAACCTGGGCAGATGAGGGAGACTTTTTTGGGAGTTTTGACTTAGTTCAGGCTGAGGCTGTGTTGACTTGTTCATCCAAATGTGTCAAATGCAGAAGTGTCTGATCTGACTGTTCCTTTTCTACATACACCAGCTCTTGTGAGATTCAAAACCACACCTTAGGGCATAAATAAAGAGGCATAATATTTGTAAAGAAGTATTGGGTTCATAAATGAACACTAACAGAATTAATCAGCAAGGGTTGGATAGACAGGGTAAGAACACAATCTGTAGAACTGGCATGCTTCCGTTTTTTAATGCAGACTTTACTCAGCAGTTATTGGGGTTTTATGGAAGGAGAATTACTGATAGGGAGACTACATCCCATGTGCGATGCTCTTCCTTCCTTAAGACTTCACTTAATAGATTGTTAAGGTTTACAAAGCCACACGTAGATGCTAAACCAAGAGCTGATTTAAGACTCTTTTTTTAAGTAATTTTCTTTTAAAATAAAATATCAGCTCACACTTAAAAGCATTCTTTTTTTTCCCCAAATGTTGAATACGGTTTTTCATCAATGTGCAAGATTTTTTGTTTTATTTTTGCTCAGTTGTTCTCCTAAGTTGTACTGCTTTGCAAACAAGACTTCTACACTCTCTGTCTAGGTCCTATAATATTAACAAGGTTGCACATCAAGCTATTGAAGAGATTCTTAAGATCGGTGAGTGGACAATGTGGCATTACTAGCCAAGTTTATATAGAGATACATCTGTCTAATGGGGCTCTTTCTCTTGGCTCAACAGCAAAAAAGCATGGAAGTTTGAATATGCCATTGAACACGGAGCTAGTACAAAAAGGTTAGTGAAAAAGGCAAGATTTCTTTTAAAGTGTCTTTGGCCAGTTTATTTTGTTTGTATTCTGTACTACTCAGTTTTCAGGATTTTAGCACTCTAGCAGTAATAGTCTTTCTTAGAGATATTAAATTAGGCACATTTGGCAAATAATGTCTTACCTGATATGAAAGCACTTATTTAGACTTCTGTGTATCCTCTTCAGAGAATTTCAGTTCTCCTAAGATTTGAAACAGTTAATATTTAATCACCTGAAGAGAGCTATTGAGTGTTGCTCATGCAGTAGAACTGAAAGGATCTTCTGTAAAAGTAATTATTTTTGCTTGTGAAGGCTATTAAACGTCTATCAAGACTTGATGTTCCTTCTTGATAGAGAAGCCACTTCCCTGGAGGAATGTGTGTTTCTGAGAGTAACTAATTTTCTCTGGAAAAACTGGTTTCTCATTTCTTTTGTGACTTACAGTAACAAATGATTACAATGAGTCTCTGCTCTACAGTCCAGAGGAACCAAAGATGTTTTTCAGTGTTCGAGAGCCTATTGTAAACAGAGTTTTCTCAAGTAGCCGTCAGCGTGGCTTCTCTTCAAAGTAAGTGTTGGCTGCGATAGTGAAGAGTTACTTTATTCTGTGTATCTGTCAAAGTATGAGCAATCCAGGACTTTCCCTTGAAGTGTATCAACATCCAGTTTGTGCTTTGAGTGACTTGAGTATTGTTCTCATAACAGCAGGAAGAATATGTTTCCTAGTTGTGTTACGGCTTTTTAATGTTTGATCCCTACACAATCTTACAGAATAAAAGAATCTCACTGTGCCCAGTTTTGGGTATGTGCCATTTCCCTCAGTATGAGACACAGACATTGACAAACTGGAGTGATTTCAGGAAATGGCCACAGAGAGGATAAGGGGGCCAGAACATGTGGTTTATAAAGAAAAGACTCAAACAGTGCTTTCGTTTAGCCTGGAGGAGACAAGACTAAGCAGGAATCCAGCTGCTGTCTTCAGCTACAAAGGATGATTAGAGAGGAGGCTTTCGTTAAACTTTTTTCAGAGCAGAGTATAAGGCAACACCATGATTTCATAGGATGTAAGATTCTGATTTAAAAGAATTCTCCCAATTAGAATAGTCGGGCAGTCAGCTAGGTTGTTTCTATTGATTGTGCTATCACTGTCCTTGGAGGTACTCAAAACTTGCCTGGGCAAGGCCTTGAGCAACCTAACCTGTCTTTGAAGTAAGGCCTGCTCTGAGCAGAAGGACTAAATGCATTTCCAAACTGAATTTGATAATTCATCATTTTAACTTATGGTACTTGTGCCAGTGGAGGTTTAGATTGAATATTAGGAAAATTTTCATCATGGAAAGCATGTCAAGCAGTGAAACAGGCTGCCCATGGAAGTAGTGGAATCATCATCCTTGGAGGTATTTGAAAGACATGGAGGCATGGCACTTAGGTACCTAGTTTAGTGGTGGACTTTGTAGTGCTTGTTTAACGGTTGGACTCAATGATCTTGCATATCTTTCCCAATTTAAATAATTCTATGATTTTTGTGGAACTTGCCACAATTAAAAATAAATATATACAGCAGTTAGTTGTATGATCACAATAACTGAACATATAAACAATTGTATAGAAACTATTGGAAACAATATTACAGTATTCATTAAATGTAAATTCAACCTTTTATATCAAAACAAATGTCTATAGGAGCTCTGATCCAAATTCTTTATTCTGTTTTGTCCTGCTCTAAAAAAAGCCTTTAATTTTGTAAGCTTAAATTTATTAGCTTAAATATAGTTTATTCAGACTCTAATATTGACAGTAATATTGACAGAATTGCAGTTCTTGAAGATGCCTGGCAAGCATCCTGACCTTCAGATTGGTGTTTGTAATTACTTTCCCTTCCCTCTGAATGATTAATGTAACAAAATAGACTGCATTAATGTCCAAATTATTTGAATCTTAAGCACTGCTGCTTGAAACTGTGTATTTCACTTAACAGAAAGACCACATATTAGAATCTTAAATTAATTGAAAACTTTTATGTGAAGATTAAGTAAATCCACATTTAAATGGGATTGTCAGTAACTTTCTTTAAAAACTACACTTAATAAAACAGCTGAAAGCTGAAACTTAAGTGTAGTTTCAGCTTTCAGCTGTTATATTATAGGCTGTTCTCAGACTCTGGAGCAATAAGGCTCCACTGAACCCTTTGCTAAGTCAATGCAAAGCACTGATAACTGGTGGGGGGGGCTCTAGTGCTTAGTACCATGCTAAATGGTGATTACGCATTTACTGGCCCAAGCAAAACAATGTCCCAGAACTAGTTTTATTGTTAATTACTTGTGTGAAATACTTGAATTTTAAAAGTTATTTTGTGATAACTTACTTCTTGGGTGTTTTGCAGAGTCTGTGTCCGTTCCCGTTGTTGGGATGCTTGTATGGTTGTAGATGGAGGAACATCTTTTGAGTTCAATGATGGGGCGATAGCTTCGATACTGATTGACACAGAGGATTCACTGTGCACTGTTCTGCTAGAAGAATGAAGGACCCTGATGTCATTTGCTGAAACATTTATGGATCCATAGAGGGAAACCATGGGGATATCACAATGCTGCATTATATTGGAAGTTGGCCTTTTCGGATGCAAGAGCATTTGAGGAAGCTTGAAATGCTTTTCATTCCTTTGGGTTGGGGAAACATTAGCCTGATATTTAAGCTCTTCTTGCAACTAGTGTAAAATGTGTCTGAAGTGTTACCTCTAACTTCAGTGAAAATTTACATTTTAACCTGTAAAGCAAACATGAAAGCTTTTTAAACACAGGTAAATGGGTTCAAGTATTAAATCAGTAGCATTAAATATTCAGATGTACAGTTTTTTAGTAACAGTCTGGGACTGATTAAACTAAATACCTTCATACATACACTTTTGTAGGAAAGTTGACTGTCAATCTAGCAATTTGATGCAAGGATATATAGATTTTGTTAAACTATGATGTTGATGTAAAAGAAATGAAAATACAAATCTTTTGTATGCTTTTCAAAAATTGTACAACTTTGTAGTTTCATACAACTTGTGGCAATCTTTTTTTTTTGTTCTTCCAGTATTTTTTCTACTTTGTAGATTTACATCAAGAGTAAAAGTCTGGTTTAATACATTGTGAATGAGGTAGCTTTTACTTTTTCTGTTTGACTCGATAGGGACTTAAAACCTAAAGGTTTTCTTGACTTCTTCATCAGGAATATACAAATTATAGAAATCATGTTGGAGTAAGATATATTCTTTCACTGAATGGATTAACTGGCAAGCAGATGATCAGTGACACTAGTGTATGTAAGTGGCTATCAGTAAGAAATATATTTGGCCTTATTTGTTGAATGGTTTGGAATTTTAGGTTCTGAATTTCTTATTAAAGAATGAGATGCTGAGTACTAGGAATTGGAGCACAAGCTAATACCTATGTCTTCCAGTTTTCCCAGCATATTTTTACTTTCTCCAGAAAATTTAAATTTCCAATCCTATGCTGAATTTTACTGATACGTAAATGCAACAAATTAATTTCATGCCTCTGCTTATGTTAGGTAAGCAAGTTGGTAATAGAAAGAAAGGAAAAAAGCTCTGATTAAAGACTAGCAAATGACTTTTTAAGTGTCTTAAAGAAACTGTGAACTGTGACTGCCTTTTGAAGTCTATGCTGACAATTGTGTAGGTAAGGGGCAGAATTTGACAAAACAGATACTCCTACTGCAGGAACTCTTCTGCTACATGACTTGAAAAGAATATGTTTTGTCTGCTACAGAATGGTTTCCAAAAGTGAGTTATCTTCAAACAACTTTTGAACTAAGAGACTTCTGTAAGAGATGTTTTCAGGTTTAATGGAAATATTCTCTATTGTAGTCAATCAGTCTATTTATTGCCACTTGCAAAATGTAAATTGCTCTTATTGGTGAAGGGTTTTTTCTTTCTAGACATAGAGTGAATAGAACTTAAAGCATAATTTAGAGGATATTGATTTGACCAGACCATTCAGTTCTAGGAAAATGTGAAATTGATGATGATTTCTGAATAAGCTATCACTGTGTACATTTCACCTGCTAAATGTGCTGCAGAGTTATTTACACTGTCTGGTTATTGTGATTGCAGACCCAGAGAGAAAAATCAAAGTAGTCAAATAAGCTTTCAAAAGTTCAGGAACTACGAGAATAAAGCTCTTATTGTCTAAAATAATATGCTAAGCTTGTCTAAAGGTAAAGACACAAAAGACTGATCTTTCTAGAAGTTGTGTGCACGCAGACTAGGGTGTTCTACTTAATCTCTCTGTAACCAGTTAAGGATTGTTTATGTGCCTCTGTAAGTATACTAGTCAATATGCTGTTAGGATTCAAAAAAAAACCCCAAACCCACCAATGCCACTAACACTAATTTATTGCTTCCTAGGACTCTACTATGCTTAGATCAGATTTAGGTATTGAACACCTGGATAGCAAATCTATGGCAGATATTCCTGCTTATTTAGACATTTGTGTGCTGTAATGTTTTAATGGAGACTGATTAGTCTGATCAGTAAGCATACCTATTAAACATGCCTGTTATTCCTTATTATGAATGTCAAGACTAAAAGGCAATGCTTTCAGACCCTACAGACCCAAAGTATGATCTGGTTTAGGACTTATTATCAAATTCCTAACTTAAAATGGAAGCCTGACCTACTCTTGAGTGGCCTCTACTGGTTTTGTCTGTATTTAATTGCACTTCTGTTGAAGCATTTACTGGTGAATGCTTAAGTTGACTAGAATGATTCAGAAATCTATAATTAATAGTAAGCCGCTACCTTTTTTTTTTAAAGAACTGTAGGACCTTTTTTAAGGATCCTTTATTACAAAGGATTGCAGTACAGACAACTGACTTGATAGACAGTATTCCATGACAGGACTGAGTCTTGGTTTAACACTGATTTAATCTGCATGGACTGGCAGTGATTTTTTGCCCTGCTTCTACCTGCCAAGTCCATGGTCTTTTCATTTAGTGCCAGTCCACACTGTGTTCTGCTAAACTAGACCTGTCATTCTTTGCTTCTTTTTTTTTCTTCCAAGTGGTGTTTATACATTATGTAATAAAAATTAAAAGGTTAATTGGTAAATGAAGCTGTCCTGTGGCTTATTTCAACCTTCCAAAGTGTTTAATGTGCTCAGTTTCTTATCACTTACTGTTTCCAGTTGTTTTAATGGTTTATAAGCCTTCATGCATTTACACGTAGTACGGAGAGTTATCAATGTAGCAGATTTGTTATGGATTGCCATGGGCTAGAAAATAACTTGTTTCCATTTGGAAAAAAGGCTGTGGTGCACCTTATCCAAGAGGCTTTCATTGTATGTCTACTACAGTAAATAGACAGGCAACAGTGATGTTTATCCACTTCCAGTATTGAACTTGGCATGTAAAATTCCTTCTAGCTAAAGGCCGACTACTGCTCCATTTCTGCACAGGGTTTAAGTACTCATGATAACACCCTGTCCTCTAAACCACCATTGTTGACACACTGCTTGGAGCAATTTCTCTTTTTAACCCATGACACAAAGTTGGTGGCAAATCAGGGAAAGCATTCTTCCACTCATCAGTCATTTTGTACATTCTAGCAATTTCTTATATCTTTAATAAATACAAGAGAAGTTGCAGGGAGTTACATTGTGCATAGTGAGAAGAATTTACAGTAGTGCTGTGCTGCAAAGATTTTTTTTTAAGTATTTTAAGGCATGATTCTAAGGCAGCAAACTGAGGCAGTAGACTATCCAGTATCCTCCAACCTCCCCATCATGCCTCCAGCTTTCACAAGGTATGTTGCCCATTAACTCCTTTTTAAGGGATACAAGCCCGTTATTAACTCCGGTTACGTAATACTGTTAAATTTAATACAAAACAAACCAACTTAGATTAACAAGATAATGCTTTATTTACTATGCTCTAGAAAGTCAAGTTAAATATCAAATTCTAGTACTCATACAACCTTTCCACAGTAATTAATCTGTTCTGCACTACCAGGTATTCATTCCTGAATGCCTTTTCTCAAGACTGCAATGGGAAAAGCTATACCTATGCAAAGCCCTACAGTAATACGTCGGCTACTCTTAAAACATCCATGAATAAATTCAGCTGCTTGCTTACTGCATTCATGGGAAAAACAGCAGCATATTTATGCCCCACGCAGGGTCCAAGTTTAGCGCTAGAAGTTAGCAGCTAAAATATCTGCTAGAACATTCTAGGCTTATGGATGAGGACCCTGATAACAGATGCAGATTAAAGTTTCATTTAAAGTCATTACCTGTCCCTGTCCTTTATTTGGTTTTTTTTTTCCTTTTTGGACAGTTACTCAGCTTTTCCTACGACTTAAAAAAATCAACAGTAGACAATAGTGGTTAGTGATACAAATACAAGAAGTGAAGTGCTACGACAAACAAACTAATAAAAGAGTAATTTTATGACTCTTGATAGCACCAAAGCATCTCTTCCTTTTAGCATTCTTACATTGCAGTCCCAGGTTCTGGTTTTTGGTCATATCTAGAACTTTTTGAGCCCTCCTTCTGTAAGACGTCTACCAATTTTTTCAGTTGCAGTTGAAAAATCTTATTCTTTAGAGAAAGTTTTATCTACAATCAGGCTCCCAGAAGCTACATTAAGGTTCTGTGAGATATAATCTGAAAATCTAGCACCACAACATGAAACAATGGATAACCAGCATCTGTTTTTACTGATGCTAATTATGAATGGGCTTTTCAGACTGTATTTGGCTAAAAATGAAGGCCACAAAAGACAAAAGTTTCCTTTGTGGCCTCCTAAATAAAAACTTCACTGTAGGTCCTTTATGCTGCTTAAGTTGTATGGTATTGAGCTCTTAGCTGCTTCTGTGCAGATATCCCCAATTTACGGTTTTCAAGTTTGATTAATTCATCCTACTGTACCTTTCAGTTATGAAGTTGAATAGATTTAATATGTAAGTATTCATTTTGAGTTCTGCAAATTCCTTAATAAACCTTATAAAGATATCTATCACCTCTGCAAGCTGTTCCAGAAGTTGCAGACAGTTGCTAGAGGCTGGCATTACTTAATTAAGGTGATTTGTTTCCTAATACTTCTTTTCAAAGATCCCCTGCAAAAAAAAAAGACTGTAAGAAATATGTAATTGCTCACAGATCATTAGATTTCTAAAGGCTTTAAGTATAAAAAAACTACTATAAAATATTATGAAACAACATTAAGGTGTAAGACCAAGTTAGACAGTAACAGTACTATGATAAAAGGTGCTCCAGCATTTTTTTCCTAAGGAGCTTCAATGCACAGTGTGTCCATGGCATCTGGTGCATTGTACATGATCACAAGAAACTCTGATTTCTTAGTGTCAATCTGCATTTGATGCCCCAAATCTCATGGCACTTTTTATTGCCAACAGTTGGCCTTGCAATGCTGGTGAAGTGTGAACCATTGATCTTCATGTCAGGCAGTGCTTCCTCGAGGAGCTGCAGGGAGCTATCAGTCACTATTCCAAATACCTGAAGAGTCTTCAGAGTTCGAATTTCACCAAGCTCACTAGAAAGAGCAAAATATGAAATTAACCATGAAACTGAATTTTTTTCAGCCTGTGCCCAAGCTAGGTAACTCCATTTCTACTAATTCTCTAGAAGAGGGTTACTTAAGCACATATTTAATTGAAACTAATACTCTGTACTGATACTTCAAGAAAGTGGTTGACTAAATTACTTTTTTGCAGATCTCTCTCTTTCTCACAGACTGAAAACAAAGTGATTCTTTCCCTTTCATATCCCAGGACTTAAAAACCTAGAACAAGTGGAAGAAAGTGCCCAGATAAAGTTCCAGAATGTGGCTTGGAGGATACAAGTTCCCAAATTCTATCAAGCAGTCTCCAATTTGTAGCAATATTTTGGTGAGTAGCTAGACACAGCTTCTTGATTGCTTTACATTTTCCCAGTCATCATCTGAACTGTGTATCTTACAACAAATACTGGACAAAATCAAATCGCTGAGGCACATCCTGCTACAGAAACGGTTCTTCGGGTCCTCATTTTCAATACTCATGCTCCTCTCAACCTTTTTTCTTGTTGACCATTTCCTTTGAGTTGACATTCTTCCTGAAAGTATTAGGAAAGCTTCTATTCTAATAAAAGGCAGAATGACCTCATGAACAAGTGACGCTAAGCCATGTTTCAGTCACAATCAATAACTGATAAAGGTGGACACAAAAGCAAACATACACAGCTTACTAGTCCAGCCACTAGTCAACTTTGCCAACTTTTCCAAACCTTGCTGCACACTCAGAAGTCTGGTACTGAATCGATACTGGTCACTGGCTGGACTGCAACCTCCAGTTCCAGCAGTGAGTACCACTGGTATAATGCCACTAACATGCATGGAGCAGCCAGTTTCATGAATACAGACTGACACCACTGAAAGATTATCTCAGTTTTGGTCCCAGTCTGAATTCTCAAAACGTACATGCTCTAGCGGTTAGGTTATTTTATCTTAGTTTGATTCCCAATTCCTCATTCCAGTAAGTTTTTTGAAACAGTATTAGCAATTCTAAACCTAGAATAAAGCAAATTTAAAGTAACTTACCCTCTATATGAACAGCAAACCAAAGCTATTTGGAGGTTACTTACACTAAGGCAGCAGGTGATATCTGATAACATCGACTAAGGCACAGATGTTGTAGGAACACGAGTTGTTTAAAATACTGGAAGCACTCAGGTTTTAACATCATGCTGTCACTGTACAGAGAACACATTAAATAAAGGTCTAAGTATAAAGCAGCAGTAAATTTGGTATTTCCAAAATTCAAGCAGAGAAATTTATTAAACATCTACTTTTTCTACCACTGAAGTATGTTTTTGCTGAATATGGAACCAACCCATCTCTAGCCATGTCAACCCATGTCTGTGTTGTGGCAGGGGAGGAATTCTGATTTTCACTGAAGGGCAAGCGAAGCAGAAGTTTCTCTTCACACATATCCTGCAGCAGAACTTATGCCATGAATAGGTAAGTTCTTCACACAGAGATTTCAAAGTACTGTAACTAAGGCAAAACCAAAATACTTTTTTTTTTTTACAGTTACATGGCCAATTAATAAATTTATATCAACAATGACTTAAACCATCTCTAGGATGCTAGGCTAATGAACTAAAGGCATCTAAATACTTCCTCCCATTCCTCCTGTTGACTACCATCTCTTGTTAGTTAACAAATCCTGTTGATATCTGACATTTATGCTGGGAGCCATCTTCAAGTTACTTACCTGCTCCAGATCAGTTTTGCCAGATAGCAAATCTTTTGTAGGTTTAGCTTGAGTAGTATTTTCTAGATGTGCAGGGCTAAATAATCTTGCCTCACTCAGTGCTAATCCCCTGAACCATAAGGATTTAAGAACTGGCTGCACAGGACTTCTTACCTGAGATCTAAATGGACAAGCAAAGGACATCTTTCCACCAGTGTTTTCACATCTGAAAAAAGGTCACACAGAGTCAGTCACTCTTCCAGTAACAAGACAAATGTGCGTTACACAGCATACTCAGTTCCACATATGCGCATTTACTTCTTGTCTACTGGAATCCCACAACTAAAGCACAACTTTTAAACTAAAAGGTACATGCTTCAAGATACCTAATATGGACTTTTAACTTTCAACAAAACAGATACTCAGTTCAGCAGATTGTCCCTAGAAGTCAGTTGCACCAGACATCAGCTTAGCAAGAGAGTAATTCAAATTATATTTCAGTGAAAGCTACTGAGACATAGTTATGGTGAACTGCCTGAAATACTTACATGTAGTGAAAAAAGTAACGAAAATCCTCCTTACATCAAATACCCTTTCAGAGCACCAAATCTTTTAGACGTCTCCATTTTTACCCAGAAAAAGTTCTCTCCTTGTGACAAAAAGTTACGGTTTTCCCAATTTAAACTGTGAATTATTGAGGCTTTCTTTTCACTGTCTGCAAGTAGCACTGAATCACCTGTGGTTCAAATATCACCTAAAAGCTATTGAAAGGTGCTCAGTAACATGCAAGAGAATTTTGGTATTTCAGAATTCAAGTGCAGAAACTAAAGAAAACAATATATTAATTATGATGCTTAATGTACTATTCAAGTCTTACAGCTGATAAATTGCACTGAAACAGTAAAGTCACTCAGAGAAAGTGTTTGACAAACAGAAGAGATCCTCATATGGTCTCTAATGGCCCAATTAGTGGGCCCAATGTTCAAATTCCTGATGTGAAGGAGATTATGTAGCATATTGATCGGTTTGAGGCTGAGATAAGAAGATTTGCCTATTTCCCCACAAACGGAATGCATGAACAGGTCTGTGTGATGCTTAAACAGAAATAGGAGGGGTCACCCCTTGCATGTCATCCAATGCCCTATTGTCATATTCACTCATTGCGAAAATTAAGTTCTCTTTACCACAGAACGACTTTCACCCTTTAGCTATGCTCTTGTTCATTATGACATACCTTCCTCAAAATCCAGACTTATCTGCATTTTCTATTACCCTCCAACTTAACAAAACTTTTCTTCCTGGAAACTATTAGCAAGTAAATGGTTAAACGTTGATTACTGAGATTATTTTCTTTCCAAATTAACTGGTATCTGGATGTCAGTCTGAAACTCAAGCACTTACTACGACTGTTCTCTTTTAGAAGATGCCTTCAGCAGCCACAACAGCAGAAGTCTTAAGAAAGCCTTCCAGATACTGTTCCTGGAGCTAATTCACAGCACACAAAGTCCTGCTTCCAGGACTTACTTCAGAGTAAAGGCTGTTCCTTTCAGCTGAAGAAGAAATGAGCTTTCACGTGACTGTGTTTAAATTCAGAAGAAAAATTATCTCACCCTTCATAACTGAGCCAGAAATATGAGTAAGAGTCTCTGACAGCAAGAACTTCAAGCTATACAGAGCACAAAAGTCACTGTTAGTACATGATTCTTCTATACAAAGAGTGAATGCCAACCAGAAGAAAATGTGAAGCCTGCTGCTTTATCCCATAGTGGGATAAAGGTTTGTCACGCTGCTGTTTACCTGCTATTTGTAGATTCTCTCTGTATCCACTTAAATTTAACTGGGTGACTTTTGAAGTAACATGATTGACTGCTGCTTTGACATGAGTGGCTGTGAATTCACACCAGGACAAGTTCAGCTCCTCCAACCTACATACAAATGAACAGAGTTATTAACAAGAATGGCTGAAATGCAGTTCAAGTTCTGGTATTTTATATTAGTTGATACTTTTAAAGCAAATACTTGTAACATGCCTACTGCCAACTTTTGTATGCATGACTAGAAATTCCAGTATGACAATCATTAAGCACTAATGAATGGAGCAGGTTACCCAGCAGGAACTGTCTTTGGAGATTTTCACAATCCAACCAGAAAAAGTCCTCATCAACCTTGACCGTGCTGATTTTTGACCCTGATCTGGGAAAGGGGTTAAAGTGACTTCCCAAAGCCCCTTTCAACTGGAATGATTTGGTAATATCTTAGGAAGTGAAGGCCCTCTCCAGGAACTGCCACAAGGAGACACTGTCTTTTCATCGGGTTTGTGACCTGAATCTGTTACTACTGAACAGATGGTCACATTGTGAGGAAAAACCACCATCCATTATTAGCATTGGTCAGATGCCCAATTAATCCTAATTAGCATAAAATAATTCATAGTTTTATATAAACACTGGTCATGCTGTGAGCTTAACTCTCTTTATGTGCTTGATTACCTATAGCCTGTCACCATGGGGCTGGGACAGAGTATTGTCCTGTGTGCAGGTGTTGTAGCTGTAACCAAGGGACAAAGACACAGTGAATGCACAACTAGAGCTTTTAGCTGGCAATCTCTACATAAAATGAAAAAAACAGTTAAATTGCCACTAGCATTCCTAGGATCAGGCCTGCCATCTGCTATTCACTATGCACTGCACAGACCGCTATCCTCTAAAGAGCTCATGAGCTGAGTAATCAGACCAAGCAACAGAAAGATTAAGGCTTTGGCTGCCCACTAACTTGCAATTTGATTAAAAAACATGCTTTTAGAGAAGGAAAGATTAAGTATGTTGTCCTGCAGGTCACAGGAAGTCAGCAGAAAGATTGGGATATAAATCCCAAACTCACTGAGGCCCAGTTCAATGATGTCTTGCCAGCAGATGGTTTAATCACTGGAGCTGTCAATCTGAACACAGCCCTTCATAAACTAGAAGGTTACTGAAGGATTATTCTACCAGGGAAAGGCACAGGGTTGTCTGCCACTCATGCTGTACTCTCATTGCAAAGGAAGCTCTGGAACTCCACTTTGCAGCTTCAAAACACACACTTGGGCTTTGTGACAATCACATACTGTTTTCATAAAATCAAATTTATATCATATCAAAGGAAAACAAATGGGGTTTACCCACCAAAAGAATGATTAAGAAAACCCATGAAAAGCTACCAAATTACATCTTTGCTATTAAAGAAGAAAATGGCTTGATGGAATTGCCTGACTATTCCGCTAATAATGAACTGTTAGGCATTTAGGAACAGAAACAGGCACATTAAAAAAAAGTATTAGATATAACTGGGATGCCTAAGAAAAAATAAATCCTTTTTTTCAGGAAGAGCAAGAACTGGTTTTGTCTTACATAGAACAGCTGCTCAACATCAGCTCCAAGGCTTCTGCAGAAAACGCTGAGCACCCACAGAGATTTAGTCGTATCAAATTAGGATTCCTAGCAATGCTCCTGTAGAAAGGGAAAAAAAAAATAAGAGTCTGATAAAATTTAAATATGGAACTTACTTTGCAAAGATGTGTGATTATTTTTAAGACCTAAAATCCTGGACAGGGAATTGTTCATTAAACATAAAGTACTGCATCTTTAATCAACTGACCAACCTGAGTCACTAAGGGTCTCAACTCTGTACTTGCTGCATCAAGGCGTAACACTGAAAGCTATACCTGTCTATTTACTTGACATTGCTGACAACTCTGCATATTTATGAACTACTAAGTTTACAAGGAAGTATTTTTTTCTCACCTTCTTCTGTTGTATGCCAATAAACATACACCACAGCTTATCAGAGTTGACTCTACCTCTAGAAAAGACAAAGCAACCATCCCATTTCTGATGTCACCCCTCCAGAAGATGGAGGTTATTCCAGAACAAAACACATCTCCAAATAGCATCCCCTGGATGCATTTGTTTGCCAGACTAGAACACAGATGCAGACAGCAAAACCTGGAAGAACCCTTCGAGCTAGTATCTACATTTGTTCAGAAGGCAATAAAATTCCATCGTTAGTACCTGATAAGTACCCAATTTTCAGATAACTTTTACCCAGTATTAAAAGCCAAACCATATTGATTTATTTGTATTCTGGCTCCCCCTTCCTGGAGTGAGGAAGGCATCAGAAAGCAGGACAGCCAGAGTCTCTGCCATCTGACCTATGGTCTCTGGCACCTCCACAATCCCTGGTGTGACTGAACAGGAGGCTGACTGCACGCCCATTACTGTCTTTGCAGTCTAAAGAAAAAACACTTCGTCTGCTTGACAGAATCTCTAATCCTTCAGGACTTCAGAGTGAAGTTCAACAAAAAAGTGAGCAGTAGTGCAGAAGCACAATGAGCAGGCAGGAGAGCAGCTGAGAGCCCTTAGAATAGAAAAGAACCTGCACACTAAACACGAAGTTCTCCTAGGAGCACAAAAATGAGAAAATAAAAGTAACTCTGCTGTAAAGCTTAGCTGTGGGAATATGGACACATAAACTCTAGAGATGAGCAGTTTCTCCAACCTCCTGCTACTCTGTGGAATCGGAAAAAAAAACAAAAACAAACCAAAAAAAAGCACCTAAAACTGGCCATTTCAAAAGACTCCCAAAATGAACAACTTTCTACTGCATTCTTTCATTAGCCTTCACAAAATGATGGCAACAAACAGAACATATTTACTGAATATTCCCAAATATGTCACTTACTTAATGATGGTGTCAGAAAGCACTAGACCCTCCAGGCTGAGGTTCTGCAGCTTTTCACAGAGACAAAGAATACTGTGAAGATCTGCAGCAGACACTGTGCAGTTTGACAAATCCAGGTGCTGAATTTTAAGAAGACTTTAAAAAAAAAAAAAAGTCAGGTTACTAACACTGCATTAAAATCTGCTCCATAAATTCCCCACATCACAAATATATTCCACACACTAAAAGCATGCAAAATTTGCAGAAAATACTTTTACTGTTGTATTCAGCTGCAATCTGAATATACTACTAAGCTCACTGAGCTTACTGCTAAGCTACCAGCCAAAACTGCAGAACTCATATCTTCCAGGCATTTGGGAATCCTGCTGGAGTTAAATTATTTTTTTGAGTGTACCATATGAAAATGCTGGAGATGATGATAATTCTTGGTTCTACAAGACATAAATTGCAAGTGCATTATGGTGCTTGATATTTTTTTTAAAAAGCCACATCAACCATGTTTTAAATAATTAACAGGTGAATGCAGATCCTCCTGTTTCAACACGTGCCTAAACACTGACCAGCTCTTCCACACTCCAGAGACAGCATAAACAGTGCTGCTTGCTGGTACTACCTTAAAACCAAAACCACACAGATAGACTGCGAATATTTGAAACAGTTTCAGGATCCAGAAGATGCAAAAAAAGCCTTACTTGTTTGTTTTAAACAATGGATCCGCAATGCAAGATCTCGGGCAGCGGAACACAGTAACACCTGCAGGCAACAACTGTCCAAGCACTCCTGGCAGCAGATTCCCACCAGTCAAATCAAGACTCTGCCAGAGAGATTCATCAAATCTAAGGCAAAGAATTTTACTTGTTAGTGAGTTCAAACAGGTAAAAGCTATGAGAACAACTACAGAAAGTTTTCAGTGTCAAAAACAGACTGAGAGAAAGGAAAGCTGTTTATTAATAGACTACAATAATGTTAAAATATGTGAGGCATCTTTTGGTTATACTACCCACATATGCCATAAATTTAATTACACATGCATAAAGAAGATGAGAACCAGACCATTTAATGGTCCGTGGAAACAAAGATTTGCCTTAGTAGTAAATGATGAGCAGTAATACTTACGAAAGACGATGCCATCTCTTACAAATCATAGAAACTCTTAGCAAGTCCTTTAGGGGCAAATATGCAAAGATTGCCAAAAGCAATTCATCTGGAAGTGCATCCAAAGAAACACCTTTAGGGAAAGAGTAAAACATATTCTAGTTAAAGCTGGTTCATTTTTGCCTGCTGATCAGATGCCTTGTCTGGTTTGGTTGTTAAAAGCAGCTCTACAGTTTCCCTAGGATACACCAGCCTACATCAGATATCAGCCCACTATCTGTTCCCCTTTCAGCTCTTCATTGTAGGAAGACATTATTACCATCTTTGCCTAGGCATGACTGGCAAATGCAAAGGTTCCCATAATATCAACTCTGTATACATACTAAAGCCATGGAAAAATAATTTCCCTGATAAAAATGACAATAATCACTACTCACATACTCATTTGGGAAACAAGAGCATCTTAGTTACTGCCCTTGCATTCTAATGCTTGTACAATTCTCTGGATGTATTTTCCCCCTCTGCTGAAATGCCCACTCTTCCTGTGCATGCACAGGTCCCAGAAAGGAGCCCAAGGTGAACTGTGCTTCTGTGTGATACACAGAAAAAACCAAATACTACAAACTGCTTCCTAAAACAGGCATGCTATCACAACTCCAACAACTATCTGAAATGGTGTGGTGCGATCACAGCTTCTCTCAGGGCTCCAGAAGGTGTCATGATTCACATGGGAGATTTCTGGGTGGTGGAGCTCAGTAACAGCTGCCTATGACCCAGCACTTGGTCAAATATAAAAACAGGGTTGTCTGAAGGCATTCCCATTCTCTGGGGTGGAAATTTTGCAATGCATACTCACACAGACTAAAACCCCATTTTAACAGCAGAGAAGTGTCCAAGAGCCCTGCTCTTAGCCTGTCAGTCCCTTTACAGCCCAACAGCCTTCCAACCTTTCATGTACTTTCCCTGTAGCTCTCTAGCACAGTCCCTCACGTTGCTTAGAGCTTGGCTCCATTGGAAGCTGAGACACAGGCCAGCCAGTACACCTCAGCCTGCATTCCTTACTTGCCCTTCCCCTTGCGCCTCCAAGTAGATAATTTTTGGGTTGACTTTAGTTTTAGACTGATTTTAGCTTGCTTTTTCTCTGTGTGCTCTAACCATCTAGTAACTAGAGTGAACGTTGCCAACAAACTTAGTCACACTTTCACTTTTATACTAAACCTGCTTTTGCTGTTACCTTTGCTACTGATTCTTTGAGCAGCCTTAAAACACTGATTTACAAAATGGCCCTGCTGGGCCAAGCTGCCACCCATGTCTCACACACAAGAGCAGACAGACACAGACATGCAGCACAACCCCCCAGCACACACACAGAGGCACCGGCAGGGTTAGGCAAGAGAGAACCATGCTTTTCATGGGCCACAATCCTGCACCACCCCTGTTTAAAGGTATACATAAAACAGGATTTATTACCCCAAGCTTGAAAGCCACTAGATCTAAAAGTGACATTTTGCTGGGTAAGAGAAAAAAAAGTAAACAATAAAGCAGGGTGGACTTGTGATGCCCACTCTCCATCTCTACTGAAGGGCAAGCAGCACCTGGATCAGGATGACGGTACCTGATTCTGCCTCTCGGAGCAGCCACGGCCGGCGCACAATAACAAAGTCCTTTTCGTTTTCCTTAACTTTCTGTCGCTTCGGAGGAAGACAGGACGACGACACCAACAAATCCTGTGGTGTGTTTTCATTGCCCAGCTTGTCCTTCTTAAGGGCCGACACTCCCATGCCCGAGAGAAGTTCCGAGGTCTTGCTGGAGTCCCATTCCAAGCTGGTGGAAACATTAGTGCTAGAGGATGGGATCTCCTGGAGGTGTTTTCTGCAGACACAGCAAAATCCAGAGGCTCTGAGGATATCGCCCGACTGACACCAAACACAGGGTGGGGATCCTCGAAGCATTTCAATCGCTCGTACTCCACATCCACACACCGGGAAACTTAAGTGTGGGATCTGCGGGCGCTGGAAGCACAAGCGGTGGCCACAGCGTAGGCGTGTGCTTCGTTTGGCAGACTCTGGGGAAGATGCCCTCAGGGCTTGAGCGCGCCCCGCTCCCGGATGGGGCGGGCGAGGGACCGGGGAGCGGAGCCAATGGAGGCGGGGGGATCGGGCAGCCTCCCAACACCACCAAACTCGGACACAGCCGCGACAGCACCGGACGGGAGCCTCGCACGGCGCGGCGGCAGCGCAGGCAGCGGAACGGGATGCACGGAGAGGTGGCGGGAGCGCAGGCAGCGGCTGCCGCCGCCTGAGGGCGGGAGGGAAGCGGCCCGGGAATCCCGCGGATCCCGCGCACGCCGTACCCCGCCAGCCATAAGGGCAGAGCCCCCCGCATTCCGGGAACCAGCCGCCGGGCCACACACACCGCGTCCCACGTCCTCGCCCAGGAGCCCATTCCCGCTCCCTCGGGACCCAAAGGCGCTCCCGGTTCCCGGGGGTCCCACAAGCAGCCCCTCAGCCACTCCGAGCAGCCGGGGGACCTGCGCCCGCCCTCCACGAGGGCTCCCTCGCAGCCCAGCAGCGGTACCCGTATGCCCGTGTCCCAGCGCATCCCCGCATCCCGATGTCCCCGCATCCCGGTGTCCCCGTACCTGTACATCGCGCTGGGAGGCCCACACGCGCCGCCGCGCGCCCCGCGCCTTTCAGCACCGCGCCATCCCGGCGCCGGCCGGAAGTAGTACAGCGGGGGCCGCAGAGGCTGCCGGGAGATGTAGTTCACAGCCCTGTGCCCGCCCGGGGGCGGGGCCCTGCCGTGCCGGCGGCGGCGGGCGGCGAATGGCGGCGGCTCCGACGCGGAAGAAGCTGGGAGCGGTCGCCGCTCCCTGCGCCACGCTCTGAGCCCCGTGCCGGCCGGGATGGCGGGCGGCGGAGCCCGGTGGGGGACGCGGTGCTGAGCGGCGGTTCGG
>VZRN01000882.1:457617-542745 GCA_013397935.1 Dasyornis broadbenti
TTTTTTTTTGGGTTTTAATTTTTTTTTTTTTTTTTTTTTTTTTTTAGTTAAAGCAATAGGGATAAGCTTGTTGAGCAATCCTTGTTATGAGGAGAGGCTTTGGTAACTGCTTATCCTGCACAATCTTAGACTTTAAACCTAAAAACCTAATTTTATGCCTTATGAATGAAATTAGCAGCTTGTCTTACATGTAAGAGACATATCTAATTGCTTTTTATAATAACATATATATATAGTGATTGGAGTTATCTGAAATCTATTATATTCCACCAAAGTAATGACAGCGTGTGTTTGTTGTGTCTTAGCAGAAAGAAAGTAATCCCTAAACATGGAGAAGTAGGCTAACATGGGCTCTCTCCATGGCTACTCATCCATTAGCCTGCACTTGCTGTTCCCCCGTGATGTCGATGTGTGCAGTGTAGATATCTGTAAGATGATCAGAGCCTGTAAGATGTCAGCTGATATGTCTGTGCGAAGTATTGCCAGTCTTGCTGCCCCAAAGCAGGACCTGGAAGAGTGGTGAAATGACAGACTTAGTGGCACAATATTGCACACTTTTTTTTAAGACCACCCATTGTGTGTTAATTAAACTAAGTTAAGTATATGCACATTCAAAAACCATTCAGTAACCTTTCAATTTACCTACAGCTTCAGACAAACTTTTCTTGAAAGAGTCATAGAATGGTTTGGGTTGAAAGGGACCTTGAAGATCATCCAGTTCCAACCCTCTGCCATGGGCCCGGACACGTTACACTAGACCAGGTTGCCCAGAGCCCAGCCTGGCCTTAAACACTGACAGGAATGGGGCAGCCACACCTTCTCCGGGTAACCTGTGCAAGTGCCTCACCAACCCCACAGTAAAGAATTTCTTCATATTCTGTAATTTAAACCTACCCTCTGTCAGTTTAAAACCATCTCCCCTTGTCCTGTCGCTATCTGCCCATATAAACGTACAGTTCCCTGCTTTTCATCAGCCACCTTAGGTACTAGAAGGTACTGTAAGGTTTTCTGGCATCTTCTCTTCTCCAGGCTGAACAACCTGTGCTCTCTCAGCCTGTCTTCATAGGAGAGATGCTGAAACTTTTAGTTATACTACCTGTCATTCTATCTTAATTTCGTAGCTTTAAAAGTATTTAGGCTGTGCACATAAAAACTTACAACTCAGGCTTAACTAGTTTGACCCTGGAAAACAGCAATTATTTCTCATTAGGTAATCCTATCTAAGTTGACTTTATCACCCCTTGACTCACCCGTGCTTCATTACGCAGACAACTGTGTGGAAAATAAACAAACTCCCTTAGTGTAGATGGAAACTTTGTCTTTTGGGGTTTTTTGTTTATTTGTTTGGTTTTTTCCGTGGTGGTTTTTTTCCCCTCCCTCTTTTTCCTTGGTTTTGTTTTGGTTTTATTTTTTTTCTTTTTTTAATTAGAAAGGCTCATATGGCTTTTCTGGTCTTCTGAAGTGAACACTACCTGTCAGAAGAGTATTGGCTTACTGAATCAAAATTTATATAAGACTGACTGAATCCAGCTGGTTGGCAGAAGAAACAACTAATACATTTTTTGTACGACTAAATGCTCTAGGTGATGATGTCCCTCGGTATTTTTTAAAGGCCTGCTGCACTAACTAAAGTTTAATGCGTCTCTGTCTAAAAAAGTGTTCTTTCTGTGCATAAAGTAATTACTACTGAAAACCAAAAATTATAACCTTAAAATGCTTTATTCAATACTCCTCTTCAGTCTTTGAGCTTGTGGTTTTTTCTCTAAGAGAGATATCCTGTCCAGATACATTATTTGTGGTTAGGAAAATGATAAATATTTCTTAGTGATTGTTCAGTTTATTTATTTGGGAGATGGATGATTAACTGTGTACTTGAGTAGTATTGTACTGCTTCTATGCTATTTTCAAAGGCCTTTCTAGATAGGAATTTATAGAAAATGCTTTTTCATGGCATATTCATGGCTCTACAACTAACAGTAATCTTTACATTGTAACAGCAAGCAAAAATGTTTCAAACCCTGGAGTTATATTCCTGATGGAATTATGCCAATTTTTTGGCGTGTTGTATATTGGACATCTCAGTTTTTAACGTGGTAAGTAAGGCAAAAGAATATGGCAAATACTATGACATAATTTTTAAATGCACCATTTAATAGTCATAGCATTCTTTAAAAATGTGTATCACTATGACAAAGAGCTTTTAAATTGTGTATTATTTGCTAGTAGTGAAATTTCTGTAATAATTACTGTACTAATTTAGGCATATATTTTTTTTCTTGCTTCTGTGGAAGCAAATTTCAGATGGCAGCCATTTACCCTCGGTTCACTTTTGTAGTTGAAACTGAGCAATTTACACATGAAGGTGTTTATGAATAGATTGTCTGAAAAAATGAGTTTTAGGCAACCAGATACCAAAATAATTCCATGAATAAGCTGGGTAATTTTTGAGTATTATTGCAAATTATTTGGTTTTATGGGATATATTATATAAATATATATATTATATATTTAATTTATATATAAATATATAAATGATATAAATATATATATTTATATACAGTAAAAAAATTATCTATGGGGTTTTGGGTTGTCTGTGCTTTGGTTTCTGGTCAACGTCATCAAATAATTATCTTTGTAGTTACTCAAGGATATCAGGGTTGGTAGTTTGTTCTTATTTATTACAGATTTTTCATAGTAAAGCTAACTGTATTGTTTTTATCTGCAGCTTGTTTAAAGTTTGCCATCAGACAGGTACATCTAGAATAAAAATATACAAGTAGTAATTTCTTAGAAGCGTGGGAGTCTTAAACTTTAACACTCACGCTTCAGTAACCTGATACTGCTAAAGTACTTTTTTGAGGGGGGTTGGTGGTTTGGGTGTTTGGGAGATTTTTTTGGTGGGGGGTGGGGTTTTTCTTTGTTCTTTTTTTTTTTTTTTTTTTTGATTGGTTGATGTGGTTTTGTTTTGTTTCCTTTTCTCCTAGGATTCTGCTACCTTTCATGCAGTCATATGCTAGATCAGGAGGGTTCTCCATCACTGGAAAGATTAAAACTGCTTTGATTGAAAATGCCATCTATTATGGCACTTACTTGCTGATTTTTGGAGCATTTCTAATATATGTGGCTGTAAACCCAAACTTCAATTTACAATGGTAAGAATAGTGCTGTAAACACTTGTATGAGTTCTTACAGAATTGTCATAGATAATTTCTTCTGTGGATGAAATGATTATTTCTGAAAAAACTAAACTTTACTTGGTCGAATGTTTTGCTAGGCAGTTAGAAAGTTATGTTAACTTTTTATATTAAATGGGGCTTTTTTGAGTAGAAATTTGGTCTTTGGTTTTCTGATTTTGATATGTACATCAGAGGAATCCTCTTGAATTTGCAACAGTGCTTTCTTTTCCGTGCAAACACATTTGCAAAGTTAGTGCATAAACCTTCAGTGTTTTCAGAATAACATGTTTTGAAAAATCAGTATTTCCAGTGCTTCTGAGTGCAGTAGACTTTAAGGGTGAAAAGGAAAGTTAAAATAATTGACATCTGTAAGTTGCTAGTAGTCTTCCATACTAGATGGAATACAAATCTGAATACAAATTTCTGAACACAATATTCTGAATACAAATCCTGGGTTCTGCATCTGTTTCTTACAGTGACTGCCATTATGCTGTTTTGATCTCACTTTCAGTAAGTTTGATAAGTTCATGTTGTTTCCTAAGAGAACATATTCCTTTAGGAGAACAGTTTGTTTGAGAACTAACAAATTTTTCTCTTCCGTCCATAGAGGGCAGAAACATGGGAGATACAGGAAAATTGTAGCAGCATTAAACATGGTGAAGTAGCAGACTGGCTCTAGGCAAAAATTTATGTGATACTGAGTCTGTTCCTGTAAACGTGAAAGTCATATTGGTACATATTGATACTCGAAGGCTGCTTTCTTGTACGTGGGGTAGAAGATGTTGTTTGATTGGGTTTTTTATACTGTTTTGTTTCCTCAGGAACCAACTTCAGACTATTGGAATAGCTGCTGCAAACACATGGGGTCTGTTCCTTCTTGTGTTGCTTTTGGGTTACGGTTTGGTGGAAATCCCTCGTTCTCACTGGAATGGGGCCAAGAGGGGTTATCTGCTCATGAAGACTTATTTCAAAGCTGCCAAGCTGATGACTGAAAAAGCAGATGCAGAGGAGAATTTAGAGGATATTATGGAGGTAAGTAACTAACTTTCACTATGAAAAAAGTGAAGGCTGCTGTTAGTTGTGTCTGAATTTGCTGCTGTTAGACACTTGTGGCAAGAAAATGTAAATAGTATGAGTTTACTGTAAAATATCTGTAAACTAAGAAAATCATCATAGTGTGCCACTTGATAACACTTGATCCATGCAGAAGTCAAAGCTGAAATAGTCCTTACTGTGAAGAACTTGAAAGTCATAGCAACTTGATAACCATTATTTGTTGAGTCTCTTCTTTTATCGACCCTTTCGGAGTAATACTGATCACTAATGAGTAACCTTTCAGAGTGAGCTTGAATAGTCTGTACAGATATTTCACTGGTGTTCAAATTGTGTACTTCTTCTATACTCTGCTCACAATGTACTTCTGAAATCTCGAGATGAGTTTCCATATTGTGGGGCCACACTTACATGCTTTTTGAGAAGAGAATATATAGATAATTGTTTTTTCAAGGTTTCTTCTGAGACTGTATTGTTACATGTCAGTGAGCAATAGGCTCTAAGGTACAAGAACAGAGAGGAGACTCAGCCCTTTGAATTCCTGGTTCTACTGCTGGGATACTATGGCTTGGAATACTATGTGTGAACAGTTGTAGGGTAGGGTGGAAATTTGTGTTACATGTCAGTATAAATCAGTAGTAAATTTCATTCATCAACAATAGCATTTTGAAGAAACTGTTAAAAACAGCTAAAATCATCTGAGTGGGACATAACTACAAAACTTATTAGAAAATGAGCAATGAAGACATGATAGGACTTAGAATTTTTCCACTGGAAGGGACCAACAATGGCCATTTGATCCAGCTGTCTGACCAGTTCAGAGCTGACCAAAAGCTGAAGCAAATTACTAAGAGCATTGTTCAAATGCCTGGAGAGGGAGATGCTCATCTCTTTTCCCTAGTATCCAGAGACAGGATGCATGGGAGTGGTTCAAAGCTGCACCCAGAGAGGTCCAGACTGGACATCTGGAAGCATTTCCGTACCACAAGGGTGGTGGGTTGTCTCACTGGAACAGGCTTCCTAAAGAGGTGGTCAATGCCCCAAGTCAGTCAGTGGGACTTGCTCTGCATCTCCCTTTTACCTCTAATTTAAACAAGAAAGTCTTTTCTATTTCAGCCTTCATGCATAGAAACCAATCCTCCACTCATTTGTATAGTAGTGTTTGTACACTGATGTTTTTTCTTTAAAAAATACATAGATGTTCCTTACAAATACATCACTTACCCTTTATGAGATATTTAGTAAAGCTATGACTTTTAGGAAACTGGTGGTTTTTTTAAGCTTTGATGGCTATCTTTTCCTTTTGGGAGGGCTGCAACTCGAATTGACCAGTAAAAATGTATAATTGATTAAAAATTTATTTAATTGACATTTTTAATTTAGCATAGTTAAGCTACTCTAGTTTTTTCTCCCAACAGGAAGTCCGTAAAGTAAGTGAGAGTATCAAATATAACCACCCCTTGAGGAAATGTGTTGATACAATACTGAAAAAGGTAACCAATTGCTCATTTTCAACCATAATTATTCATTTGGGAGGAGGTGCTTCTTGCATGTACGGAATAGTTGTACATTATTTTCTTTTCCTTTTAATGTAAAATCCCTAGTTGGCATCTTCTGAGTTTCTCTTGAGACGCTGAATGGAATTTCTTTGTGAAATGCTTTCTTACGACATGCATAATTATCAGCTGTATTCTGACACAGAGAGTGTTGTAGAAAGAGAAAAATATATGCTTAGAGTGAGCTTTTCAGGTTGCATGAAATGCCCCAAACTTCTATAAATAATTAGCAAAAACTGCTTGCTACTCCTTCATCTCCCAGTTAATTTTCCCTTTTCCTGCCAGTGCCCTACAGAGTACCAGGAAAGAATGGGCAGGAACATGGATGATTATGAAGATTTTGATGAAAGACAGAACAGTTACCCAAGTGAAAAAAGTTTGGCCAAACTTCACAAGCAGGTATATTAATAGATGGGAGAATGTCTCACTTATGCTGATGTAATGAGACTAAATGCTAGTCAAAGATTTTGAATGCACTTCATCTGGATTGTTGAGTAATACGGGCTTAAGCTACTTAACAGAAACTGTTCTTGGTGAAAGAAAGCACAGAAGTTTAATATCCCAAGTGGTCAAAGTTCTCAGTGTGGAAAAAGTGTTCTTCTTGTGTTACGTCTTGATAGTATGTATTTTAGCTGTCTGTGAATAAGCCTTGTAATGGTTGATTGACAGTACATTCTGAAAAAGAAATTGTAGTAAAAGCATGATATTCACTGGAAAAATCAAGTGGTAGGTTGGAAAAAGCAGGCTGTTACTGCTAGAGATGGTTTGTGATGAAAGAGCTGCAAAACTCAGTACTTATGTATGCAGTCCGTCTGTGATTTATGTATTTAGAGAATTAACTACGTGAATATATAGAATTTTTGTGAATAGATAGAATTAGTCTTTGCAGCTCTGCAATGCACACATTTTCAAGGGATTTTGAAAGGATTTTCTCACGTTTCTTGAAATGAGTACCTTGTAATCCCAACTTCTTGCAATTTCTTGTAGGTAATCTATTCAGTGCAGAGACATCGTCGTACACAGGTCCAGTGGCAAATTCTTTTAGAGCAAGCATTTTACCTAGAAGATGTGGCTAAAAATGAAAGCAGTGCAACTCGCCAGTTTGTTCATACTTTTCATTCCCAGGAGCCAGAAAATAAAATTATTCAGTATTTCTACACACCAACGGTTGGTAAGTGCTGTCATGCAGATTTTGAGTATATTAAGGCATAACTGATACCATTCTGTAAAAAGAATCAATACTTTTATGTAAGAAGTTCAGCTACAGTAGAAGGAAGCAAGTCCACAATACTAATGTGTTTCTGTAATGGAATAGCTATCAGATACTAATTTATGCTCTTAACCATAAGCCTAAATTTTATTTACAAATTTATTAGCAGTTATGTGTTGTAATAAAGCAGTAGCAAACTTTAAAGCCTTTTGTGCAGGAGTTCTGTTTCTGGTTGTGTAATTTTCATTAACCTGTTCTGGATATGTATCTGTGTTTGTTTTTCCCAGAGTGGTACTGGGAATGTCTTCTACGACCATGGTTTTACAGAGCGCTTGCAGTTATGCTGGCCACGTTCTCAGTCATTGTTGTGTGGTCAGAGTGCACATTTTTCAGCACAAAACCAGTTCTGTCGCTATTTGCGGTTTTCATACAGCTGGCAGAAAAGACATATAATTACATATACATAGAGGTAAGTTGGAGATAATCACTTGACAAAAATATTTTCAGATAAGTGGTTATAATAATAAGAGTAGATCAAATAGATTTTAAAATAAATCTCTAAATAATCTGTCAACTTTCAGAAGGTCTCTAAATACATAGTACCAAACTTCATTTCTATGGAGGAAGTCTGCATTTAGCCACTTCTTAAAACTCTCAAATGCCACGTGAAGGCATGACTCAGCTGCCCTGAATATCATGTATAGAGTAATTTCTGAAACATTAGCTTGGAGTATAGGTGTTAATTAGACTTTCTGTGTGATCAGCCATGTGTGTGACCTGTTTCCTAAACAAGAATTTGCTGATGACCAGGAATCCAGTCACAGGTGTGGCTAGCATATGTGTACACAAATTTATTGGTAAAGATACTGAGCAGAAAAATTCCATTATACTTAGGAAAGCTAGAGTTGAAAACACTTGGGTTTATGCCTTTTTTTAATGGGAAGAAATGCCAGATCAGTCATAGTAACTATTGAGGCAATCACAGCAATTTTATTTATTTATTTATTTATATTTATATGTTTATATATTTATTTATATTTATGTATTTTATTTATTTACATAACAAGAAGTAGTAAAGTGTTCCTAGGGTCAACTGTGTTAGATTATGTGTAGAATGTTACAGGTATCATTTTCAGTTTAAATTGTTCAGAAAAACTCCTGAAACTCTTCTTAGAGCTGGTAGTGTTCTTCCTCCGTAAAATGAAAAATTAAGGCTGGAGATGGTCTGTGCATGTGACAAGCTATGTGCTGAGCACATTGAAACTTTTAATAAAGTTCTACATTTAAACAACTAAACAACATTTTTTTCCCCCTAGATGGCCTGTTTTCTTACCATCTTTTTCCTGAGTATCTGTGTTTACTCTACTGTCTTCAGGATCCGTGTATTTAACTATTATTACTTAGCTTCACATCATCAGACAGATGCATACAGTCTCCTTTTCAGTGGCATGTGAGTATTTGGTATATGTTTTGCAGGTGTTCTATCAAATACTGAATTGAAAATGTCCATGAAACTTCATTTACATTTTTTAATTTGTAATTTATGGATATAATTCCTAAAGAGCTGTACATCACTATTATATGGTAGATCCAGTTATGATTTGCAGTTAATGTAAGAAACTCCTTTAAATGCTGTTGCCTCTTGCATTTGTGCAGGTTATTTTGCCGTCTTACTCCTCCATTGTGCTTGAACTTTCTGGGCTTGACCCACATGGATGCAACAATCTCTCACAAAAACACTCAGCCAACTGCTTACACATCTGTAAGTAAGAAAATGTAGGTTTGAGCTTTTGATGTGGCTTGGAGAATAGGCAATGTATTTTAAAATACATCTTATAGTAAGATTCAGATATTCAAATATTTTGGAAAGTATTAAACAGGGAAAAAGACTTGGTTATAGACCAGGAGTTTGGTAATGATTTCTAGGAGTCATCAATAGCTTTTTTTTTTTTCTTTCTCTCTTTATCTTAAGAAAGTAAGGCGGTTCTTCACTTTGTAATATAAACTCTGATTAGTTTTAACTTTCACTGGCTAAAGATGCATGTAGGGCATCTCTATAGATTGGGAGCAATCCTAAGTTCCTGCTGAAAACCAGTGAGTTTGGTTTTATTGAAGAACTGCTTTCTTCAATAGTAATCTTCAATAACTGCAAGTTATGTCTCACATTCTTGTTGTTAGTAACTAGATTCTTAGTGTTGTCTGGAGACTCTTTCACAGCAGGTGAAAAAAATCCCTCAGACTTGCACTTGTTCTGGAGTAGGTGAGACTGCAAAACAGCATTTTAGAAACCTCAAAGTGGATACACTGTTTACATCTGCTTATTCTGAATCAGATCTGTGATGATAATATTGACTATGTTTCAGTAACTATAAAGGATTCTATATATGTGTGAGAAGGCACAATCTTTGTGGGTTTATGTATAGTATAGCTAATCAGTGCTTGTTCTTGTGGATTTTTTTCCTAGATAATGGGATCCATGAGAGTGCTGTCCTTCATTGCAGATGGATTCTATATTTATTACCCAATGCTTGTTGTGATTCTCTGTATTGCTACATACTTTAGGTAAGTGATTTGCAAGACAGATTCTACAAGTTTCTTTACCTTAATAAAATTAGTTTAATTCAGGAAGAGATTCAGTACTCCTTTTCCAGCAGTTGAGTTGTGTCATTTTAATAAAAACGCAAAACCTAAATCCATAGATTGCTGTTTATATAGATGAAATCCATACATTTTAAGAACATAGATTGTGTTAACTAATAAACTTCATCCCTGGATTTTGAAGGGTGATTTGTTCATACTTTGGAACCTGGGGACATTCAGATTCTGCTTTTGAGATGAAAATTACCATGAGGAAGCTATGTTTTCAATGAAGTTTTCTAATAAATTAAGAAGCACTAGCAGCAGTTTTAGGTATTGAACTCTTGAACACACTTGTAACAAGTTTCTGAGGCATTACCAGGCTTCTGGTAATGCATACCGGATTAAATAATTTGATTTGATCTTGTTTCCCTAAGCCATAGTTTGTTGGAGGCTGGAAGGGTAATTGCAGAAAACGCTGTTACATTCTTGCCTTATTTCAAAATGTCTGGTTTTGAACACTGTAAGGGATGAGATACTTTTGGTCTGACCTTGCAGAGCTACTTTTATGTTAATATCTTCAATTTTGCATTACAGTTTAGTCAGAAGCAATGTATATGTTTTTAGTCAAGTGCAATCTAGAGAAATGGCTTGGATGTCCATTAGTACTGTATATGCATGTACAGGAAGTAAGACAACAGAGATCTAGTTGTGAGTTTTCCTTGATTACCTTTAGGTAAAGTGACAAAAGTGATGGTGGAGCTAAAAAAACTAACAAAACAAAACAACCAAAAGTCAGACAGGAAAACTAACAACAAGAAAAGAGAAAACAGTCTGTGTGACTTCTTGTCCAAGATGATCATCCTGGGTCTTTAATGTCACAGTGAAAAGGAAGAATAAAAGTTAAAGGAAAGAGAGTTGCTTTAATGACCTCTCCTAATTCAGATGTATGCAAAACTGAGGGTTGAAATGAAATCCATTAAGGAAAGCTGTCTCCTTTGTTTAATCCAGCAGTCTTAAAGTTCAGGTAGTATAAGAAAAAAATTTTTCAGCATAAATATACAATAAAGGTGACTTTGAACATGATATCAATACTCCAGTTTGGCGGAAAGAAAACAGTACAAAAACAGCAGTGGTGTTTCTGGTGTAAAGTTGAAAACATGAAAGTGGTTTCATGCTATGTAGTTCCACAACTGGCTTAAAAAAAGTGAAGCAAGCTTTCTGACTGCTGCCTAATGGCTATCCAAAAGGGCAGCGGGCATTCCAACAGTTTAAAAGTATGCCAACTCATTCTCTCAAGTGAAACCTGATATGAAAGTGGCTTTCCAATGTTATTACTGTTTCAAAAACAAAGAAATCGTAATAAGCACAATTTTTTATCAGAATTGTCTTCTGGCAAAGAAGAGTTGATGACATATTATAGGTACAAATTCTGTTATATCTGTGGACAATTAAAGCAATTGCCTAATGTTAAATCATTTGCACTACTCGCAGACTATATACATTTTAATCTCTCTGTTTGAATAGGGTTATTCCATCACTGTCAATTGTATTTAGGAATGTGTTACTGTTCTGGGTCACCTAGGTCGCCCTAATGTTCTGGGTCACCAGTTATTGTTCTGAGTTCTGAATTTTCTGTTTTCTCAGCTGGTATAACAATCTGTCTTTTCTTCTGTGGTTTTCCTTTTTACTTGTCCATACACTTCTGAATAATTTGTGTTACATTTTGTTTTGTAATACATCTAAATTACTAATTGCAAATTAACAGAGGAAATTGCTTCTTCTTTACCAGTTTAGGAACTCGTTGTTTGAATCTTTTGGGATTCCAGCAGTTCATGGGGGATAGCGAAATGACCTCTGATTTGATTGATGAAGGAAAAGAGCTAATCAGAAGAGGTAAATTAGGTCCTCTGTCATAGTCTTCCTATGAAATCATACTACCATGGAATCATCAAGGCTGGAAAAGACCTCTAAGATCGAGTCCAACCCTTAACCCAGCACTGCCAAGTTCACCACTAAATCATGTCCCCAGGTGCCACACCTACACGTCTTTTAAGTATCTTCAGGGATGGTGATTCCAACACTTCCCTGAGCACTGTTCTAGTGCCTGACAACCCTTTCAGTGAAGAATTTTTTCATATTATCCAAACTTCTCCTGGCACAACTTGAGGCCAATTTCTCTTTTCTCATTGTTTGTTACTTGGAAAGAGAGATTGACTCCCACCTGGCTACACCCTCCTTTCAGGGAGTCATAGAATGATAAGGTCTCCCCTGAACCTCCTCCAGGATAAACACCCCCAGCTCTCTCAGCTGCTCCTTATCAGACTTGTGCACCAGACCCTTACCCTGCTCCATTGCCCTTTTCTGCTCTCACTCCAGCACCTCAGTGTGGTTCCTGAATTGAGGGGCCCAGACCTGAACCCAGGATTTGGGGTGTGGCCTCACCAGTGCTGAGTACAGGGGGACAATCCGTTCCCTGATCCTGCTGGTCACACTGTTGCTGATCCAGGCCAGGATGCCATTGGCCTTCTTGGCCACCTGGGCATACGCTGGCTCATGTTCAGCCACTGTTGTCCAGCATGTCCAGGTCATTTCTGACAGGCTGCTTCCCAACTGCTCTGCCCTATGCCTGTAGCATTGTGTGAGGTTGTTGTGACCCAGCTGAAAATTGAAAGGAAAGTGGTTTGGTGATCGTTTCCACCAGTTCCCTCAGTGGCCTTGGGTTGATCCAGTTTGGCCCCATAGACCTGTGTGTGTCCAAGCAGAGTAGCAGGTCACTGACCATTTCGCCTTGGATTTTGGGGGCTTTATTATGTTCCCCATCCTTGCCTTCCAGCTCAGGGAACTTGGTACCCTAAAAACAACTGGACTTACTCATAAAGACTGAGGCAAAGAGAGCATTACGTACCTCAACTTTATCCTCATCATAAAATACATTTTTGCATTTAATTCTTCTGAAATGTTGCAGAAAAAAACCAAACAACATAGTGCCTGTCACTATTTTGAAAGCTAGACTGAGGATGGCCACAGCACAAACTGCAATAAATTTACAGCATTGTAGTTGCTATGCGAAGTCCACTGATGGACTTCATTGACATCTTAAATGAAGTACCAATATTATTCATCCAGTGTCTGAATTTTAGATATTTTATTTTACAGTGTGTTACTGATCAAGTAATACCTTAGCAGGCACTTGTGTAATCTGTCATAAAGGATGGTTAACATTTAAGTTGTCTTTATCATCAACAAATTAATCTCTCTTTTATAAGTGTGTTGTTTGAGCTGCACAAATTCAGTCATTTCCTTCAGTCTTTTTTGCTATGTCAACTAGGTGTGTTTTATTAGAGAAAGCTTGTTGTTAGGTAGAACTGGAATTATCTGTTGGCTTGGAAAGCTTTTTATTTTACATTAGTTTTTATTGAAAGTGTTTCTTAAAAGTTGCTAAAAGCCATTGCGATTTTTGAATAAATGTTTAGAAATTAAAATTTCTGAATGCAGTGTTATAATATGGGATACTTTTATTCCCATAGCGGATGAAAAACAAAACCTGGGTTTACTTAGACTAGTAGTATTTCTTTTTTTTTGGAGAAAAATCAAAGTCTCTCATTCCCTTAAACAAGAAGTTATGATGACATTGACACTGTGATGTTATATTTCCAGCTTTGTAACAGATATGGCCACAAATTATTTGGGTCGCAGGTTGGGCCTTACAGAACTTCATCAAGATCTTCATTCAAAAATGCTGGAGTTTTGTCTTAATGTCATACTTCCCCAGTTACTTCTAAGAGGCTAAGAGGTTGTTTTTTTTTCTCTTTTTGCTTTGCCAGGTGGTATCCAAATGTTATGCTATGACCCAAGATACCATCATAACAAAATAATTTCGATGGGAAACGTCATAATGATAGACAAGCAGCTTTTTCTTTTGATTTTGTTTAATTGTAAGAGTCATGTATTTCAATAAGAATCTTTGCTAGTTAACTTCGGATTTTCATTATTTGTTTAAAAAAAATTGCTAATAGTTTTTCTTTTATGGAGCCCAGACAAATAAAGTTTTTCTTATTTTTAGAGAAAAGAAAACGACAGAGGCAGGAAGAAGGTGAAAACAGAAGAAGGGTATGAGATTTGTTTAGCTAATTATGATACTATACTACAATATCTGATAGGATTTACCATGGCTATTTAATTCAGAATTATCTATTTCACAAAAAACTTAATCCCAAATAATTCATGGAATCAGTTTAATCTTGCTGAATAGTCTTGTGTGGGAGTTAGTTACAGATGGTAAGAAGACCATTTTAGTGACACCACTTGGACCCTTTCACTCTCAGTGTGCTATGATATATGCCTATAGGTATAACAAGCATTAAAAAGGGCCCTGATTTCTAGGATACAGAATAATTTGAAATTGCTTATCAGTCTCTTATACTAATACTGCTCAACTTGAAATAACTGCAGTTGCAGTGTCGTCATACTCACTGAAATGCGGACTCCTTCCAAACTTACTTGTTTTGTGTACTCATTGGAAAGTCATTGCCACAGGTTCTGTTTTATTTTTTTCCATAGGAGGGAATTACATAGGATGAATAACAAACAGAATGTTTGATTCAGATAATGTTTTTTGTGCATACTGTATTGAAAGATTGTGAAGCTTTAGTTTTTCATTAGTTTATAACAGAATCTAGTATAGAAAGTCACAGTCAAAGAGATAGATGAGAGAAAGGATGCATGCAAGATAATACTGGGACTAAAACCTCTTGGCTTTTCAAGCTTGAGTGTAATTTAATCCTAGATGACAGCCAGTACTACATAGACCTTTCTTTTGGTCCTTTACCTCCATCCCATAACTTTAGAACTTGAACTTGTTGTGAAGCAAAGTAGTAGGAAATATATAATACATTTAATATACACTGAAATGATCTGACACTAAGCTACGGATTTTTCTGTGCTACCTGCATCTCGTTATTTTTCCATTTTGCCACTAGATGGAAGTAGTAATCAATAAAAGGTGTGGTTCCCACCATAACTTAGAGCAGTTGACTGAACTTGGAGTGCAGATTTGAGATGAAATTTGTTTTCAAAAAGGCTTTTTCTAAAGAACAGTTATGGTAACTGATTTGGTGAAGGAACACATTTTGAGTTTAAAATTAAACGGAAATGAAACAAAAATTCCTTCTGTATCAAGATACTGAACAGTTGTTGTGTTGCTTTTTCCTCACAACTTACGTTTTCCTTTGTGGTCTTTTTTCCAGGAATGGAAGGAGCGGTATGGAAATAGAGATGAGTCTACCAGAAGCAGAGCTGTCCACACGGATCAGAAAGAATCCAGCTTCTCAGAGACCAATGCCAATAGATGTAAGCTTTGTGGGTCTAAGGGGAAGTTTTGTTTTGTTTTGTTTAAGTATCTTGTCTGTGCAACACTGGCTGTGTGAGTAGGTTCAAATATTTTCCCTTTTGTCTTAGATAATGTGCTGATAACGTTCTCTTCTGTGGCTCAGTGCTGCCTTTCCATTTAAGGGACTGAAAAGTGTACTGTGTTTCTTTCCATCTTCAACTAGTTGGGATCGGAGATTCTGGCTATTCTTAAGACCAATTACTTGGTCTTACAGGATATATAATGATTGCCATTAGAGTGGTAGTTGTCAACGAAGTAACTTTATGATGCATATTGAAGCTGGTGCTGTAAACCTCAAAATTTACCTCTTCTGCTTGGAAATGAACTGTATCAGACTGGAATAATGAAGCAATCAGATGACCAACAAGTGTAAAATCACATAAGTGTATCTACTTTCATTTAATATGTCAGTTAGCAAAATATTTTCTTTGTGGATACTTTAAAATTCAAAAAAGTTTGTCAGCATGTTAGTGTTTTTTTTCTGTATTTTTGTGCTCTTGTAAGATAACAAGTAAAATGAAACTGAAGAAAAAGGGAAAAGGGGAGAAAGAGGAGGGAAGTTTTGAATATGCTTTTAAGAAAATGCTGGTAGATTTCCCCTCTGTACAGATTTGAAAACCCAGATTTTTAGTGGTACACTAACTGAAATTGTATTTTAATGTTCACCATGTGATTATATAGCATTCAAGACTAAAACAAGCCATAGGTACTGACCACAGAGTGAACTGCAAAACAACTGTATTTCATTAATTCATAAGATTGGCTTTTTTAAAACAAACAAAAGCGAAAAACCCCCCTCCAGACACCTCAGTTAAAGCATGAAGCTGGGAAGATGAATGGGTGATTCTTTGATTTTAAAAGTAATGCTTGTCTGTAGTTTCTCATTTACTTTGATTCTTTGCAAGGTAGATCTCATCCTAATTGAGGGGCGAAAGTTGCAGTTGCATTTCTGTGGAGATACAAAATTTAAATATTACAAATTTGAGCAAGTTTAGTGTAATATTGAATCTACTCTAAATTATTGCACTTTTCCTCTGGATGAGATAGCTTTTATTCTTATGGGTTATTTAATTTGATGTCTCCATACACTCCAGGCTGTTCACACAGTAAATAAGCATCTTTCCTTCCTTTTATTTATACAGCACTATCAAAGTATACCCGTTCAAATGGCAGGACTGAAAGAGATAGAATAGAACTCCTCCAGGATGCAGAACCTTTGGATTTTAATGCAGACTCTGTTAATGATGACCCCCTAGAGTCGGACTCGGGAAGGTGAGGAATATTCTCTGTTATTTCCAGTCACAGTTCCTAATGTCTTCTGTCCTGTGACAGCAGTATCAAATGGTTTCATAATAATAGTTTCGTAAACAAAGTTTATAATTTCATCTTACTCTTTTTCTTTCTTCCTTCTCCTCCATGATAAGGGAATTATTTTAAAACCAACTAAAACCTGAAGATGTTTCAGGGTTTTTAGAAATGTCAGAGTAAGATTTATATATTGTCATAATCTGAAAAATGCTGCATGTAAAACTGGTCAATGCACGTTAAGGAAATGTCCCAGTGTGACCATTCCGGAGGCACTCTAGGGGTCACACTTGTGCCACCCCAGACTTTCACTGCTGGGACTGAAGCCTCATCACCACAGGCAGCTCCAGTGACCTGAAGGGTCCTCTTTTCACCCCCTACTAATCCCACTCACATAGTCAGAAAATTTTCCTTTTCCGGCATGACCGCAGATTTCCCATAGCAGAATCCTAGATATCTGGTTCCTTTAATCATGGTGCAGTGACAGCATAACGGCTCAAATTGGTGTCTCCAGGGAGGGACCCCAAACAAATGAATCCCTGAGCTTTTACAACCATAATCCAGGCTCTTCCAGGTGAGCCCCTGGCTTCTGCACAGTCTGCATGTCCAGTCCCCTGGCTAGGCCACAGATCCCTGTGCCCTTTGTGAGTTGTTTGTGGCACTTTGCTTGGGGCTCCCATTTCCTGCCATGCAGGGCACCACCTACAGCTGCACACCAAGCAAACCTGATCTAGGGGTATTCCTCAATTCACACATGTACAATATAAGGTTTTCTGTAATTTCCTACAAAGCTCAACTTGAGAAAGCTCTCTTGATTGCCTGGCATAAAATCCGTTATGAAAAGGCTAGTAGGAGAGAAAACTGAGTGTTACAGGATCTATCACAGGAATACAGCTGGGTATCAGATCTTGGAAGTACTAAAGTAAATTAAAATTTGAATTTCCTGAACAGAGAGTAACAGACTGCACTCTATTACAGCTCTGTCTGTAATAGAGAATTTTGTGATTCTGTGGTTGTGACTGCAACACCAAATTTCCTCAGTCATAGAGTACCTTGTTTAACTGCTGAGCTCTGCTCATATTTAAGAAACAAGGAATACATCGTGTGAGTGTTTTTTTGTTGTTTTTTCAGGTGGGTATGGTGTAGAACCACTTAATGATAAGTAATTTAAAATTCACATATAAAAACTTATCATTCATTGTTTTTTCAGCTAAAACTAGCTTACCCAATCAAAAAGAGTCATAAAAAGTCATTGTTTCGGTGGACTTCTATCTATAATGTCAATAAATAAATGCCACCTCAGAAGCATGCGAAAGATGCTGTTAAATGGCACTGCCAGGTTCCACAGGTTGATTCGGACAACTGGTTTAGTCTCATGTCACCACATTTGAAAAGTTGGTTCTTTTTTAAGCACAAGACTTTAAAGAGGAACTAGCCTAGAATTTCTGTCAGTGGTGAGCTTCTGTGCAGTGTGAAAGGGATTATTGACTAAAAATAGGAGTATTCATATGTAATTATTCTTAAGCAAATACTTTTCAAGTACAGTGTCCGAAGTCTTTGGGCATCTATTCCTATTTTGCAAAGTGGAACATTCTAAACTTCTTTTAAAAGAAAACCAGGAGCCACAAAGCTTAGTTGACTTCTCCCTAGTAACCTGTATTTCATTTCATGGAGGTAATAAATCAAGAATAATTACATACGGAATTTCAATTAATTTAAAAGTAGCTTATGTAACGTTGGTTTTCAAAACTAGAGCTCCTGCAACAGATAGAACGTTCTGGGACAGTAAGGGCAGTCAGGACACCAGGTTCTGTCTTTGTGCTTGTTCAGATTTTGGTAAATACTGCAGCGAGGAGCTACATTGTGCTTGTTGGACCTTATTTGTGCTTTTACAATGTTTCTAAAATATATTTGACTGACAATTTGTGAAGTGTCTCTTTTCCCTTGAAGTATGCAGGCATTTGTTTTCATTATCTTTGATACTGTATTTCTCCTACGAATACCCAATGAGAAGTACTGTCAAGCACCCAAACTACGTTTTGGATGCCATTGTTTGTTTGGGTTTATTGTGGTTTGGGATTTTGTTCATTTAGTTGTTGGTGTGGTTGGGATTTTAAGGAAAAAAGTCCTGTCTAACCAAAACATCCAACTTCTTTCCTTTGTATTAGGAAATACAGTTCTTTAACACTCCCAGTATTCCTGTCACTGTTTTTCTTGGTCACATGAGGTTTAATTTAATGACTGTCTATCAAAACATGAAGCTTAATTTAATGACTGTCTATCAACTTCTCATGGAGACAAATTCAGTAGAACATCAGATCCTGTAGTTCAGTGGGACTTAAGTAGTAAGATTGCAATGAGAGTTAGATGCTTTCATGGGTCTTTATTTTTCTATTTCCTGTGACACTTTTTCATATTTAAAATTGATTCTACAGGTACCAGCCTGGTGGAAGATACCTGTCAATGTCTCGAAGCAAAATATTTGATGATGTCTAAGCTCATCAAAGCTAAAGAAAATTCAGTGGAAATCCAGCTCCTACTCATTGCTTGGAAAATACTGTATTTGTGATATATCATTGAACCATCAAAGACTCTTCAAAAAAAATATGAAGGAACAACTCTTTTGGAAATGCACGTGTATGATAACTTCACCCCTTGTGATAGGAATATGCTTCTGCTACTGTAGATACTGTTGTGCATCAGTGTGGGCTTTTGTGTCATGACCAAAAGGAGAAAACTCTTTAAAGTTAAAAGATGGTAAACTCATAAATTATACCTAGGGCTCAACTTGAACTGTAACAGTCTAAGTTCGGGGAAGAGATTTTTTGTTTGTTTTGGTTTGGTTTTTTTTTGTATTTTAATCAATGCTGTGAGAGCATATTGATGCATCCAAAGTGCAGTTGTATCAATTACTATAAAAAAACCTTTCTATTGATTTTTCTATTTTAACATTATGCCTAGTCCAAAATCTGCTGAATAAAATTAAGGCTTCTTTAGCTTTCACTGCTATTTGAATCAGACTCCATATGAGGGGAAAGCCTGAATGGCAGTCTGTTTTTCATAAAAGCAGAAAATACAAGTTCCAGTATTTAGAGGGTGGCTACAAAGGTGATGGCAACTTCCTTTTTTACAAGGAGTCACATGGAAAAGACAGGAGGTCATGGGTACAAGTTACTCCTGGCAAGATTCCAGTTGGACAATTGGAAATTTTTGCACAATCAGCCACTGGAATAAAGTCTCCAGAAAAGTGGTGGATTCCTCAACACTGGACACTTTTAAAACTTGACTGGACAAGATGCTGGGTCATCTTGTCTTATGCTGTGCTTTTCCTGGGAAAGGTTGGACCATAGAATCATAGAGTCACAGAATGGCTTGAGTTGGAAGGAACCTTAAAGATCATCTAGTCCCACCCCCTCTGCCATGGACAGGGACACCTTCTAGACCAGGTTGCTCAGCCCTCCGTCCAGCCTGGCCTTGAACACTGCCACAGATGGGGCATCCACAAGTTCTGTGGGCAACCTGTGCCAGTGCCTCACCACCCTCATAGTAAAGAGTTTCATCATATATCTAATCTATATCTGCCCTCTTCAATTTGCACTCATTCCCCCTTGTCCTGTCACTACAGTTTCTGATGAAGGGTCCCTCTCCAGCTTCCCTGTAGGCACTGTCTGAGACTGGAAGGTTCCTACGAGGTCCCCACACAACCTTCTCCAGGCTGAACAGCCCCAACCTTCTCAGCCTGTCTTCACAGGGAAGGTGCTCTCGTCCACTTACCAACCTGGTGGCCTCTCTGGTCCATGTCCCTCCTGTGCAGGGACCCCAGAGCTGGATGCAGTGCTCCAGGTGGGTCTCACCAGAGTGGAGCAGAGGGGCAGAATCCCCTCCCTCCCCTGCTGTCCATGGGGCTGTGGGTGCAGCCCAGGACACATTTAGCTCTCTGCCATGGCCAGGGCATGTCCAGCCTCTCACCCACTAGCATCTGCAAGTCCTTCTGGGCAGGGCTGCTCTCAATTCCTTCTCTGCCCAATCTGCAAACTGTGCCTGGGATTGTAATGACCCAGGTGTAAGACTTTACACTTGCTTTGTTGAATTTCATGAGGTTTGCACAGTCCCATCTCAAGCCTGTCCAGGTCTCTCTGGATGGCATCCCTTCCCTCCCGTGTCAACTGCACCACTCAGCTTGGTGTCAACACATAATCGTTGAGGTCCCTTCTATCCTGGTATTCTATGATTCTATTAATTTTTTTGGCATAAATTCTGGAGCGGTGTGTGTTGGTCAAGAAAGGCTGTATTTTTTTTTCCAACATTATATGCAGATATGTGATTTTAGCATGTGTAAATAGTTGAAATTGAATATGGACCAGAGTGTCACTGTCATATGAGCATATGTGCAATAGCAAGAATACATTATCAAAGATACAATGTCTGCGTAAGATCTTTACAGATGTAATGATCCAAAATCTTGGCACACTAGTGTTTTTGTAACTGTAAAAGAAATATACTATGAAAACGGAGTTAAATACTGAAACATGATAATTTGCACGCACCTCAGGCACGGCTTCAAACTGTAGAGTATTTCTTTAAAAGAAGGGAAATACGTAGCATGACTAGGTAATGGTAAACACTTTTAATATCCTAAATACCCTGATTGCATTATGTGCCTGTATTTTGCAGTAAGTTGTTGCAGAAAGAACAATACTTTGCCATTCGAAAATGCCAATTATTAACAGTGTAAAAAAAGCTTCACATTGATTTCAGTAGTGTAGGTATATTTTTAAACTGTAGTTAGTTGAATGAATTTTCAAATGTAATCATAAGGTAAAAGATGTGGTCAAATTCATGATAACTTCGGTAATTTGAATAATTTAAAATGTTGCTTTTTTATGATTTGTCTGAAGATTTGGGAGCTTTTTAATGTGCTTATTGCAAAGTTATGTTGAAAACTGAAAAAGAACATGTTTCTATCATACATTCTTTATCATGCTTAAAAAACACACATCCCTTAAAGCAGCTAGGAATTAGTTATTCTGAAAAGTAAGTTTTCATGGATGGCATATTCTACTAATTTTTAAAAATAGTCTATGTTTTCTCAAGTAATTGTTAATGGGGATCTAACTCTACCTCCTGTGATTTTAGTACGTGTTCTAACGGTAGTGGTATTTGTAATATATTGATCTGCCTGTTTTAAAACACTGAATTGTTACTATGAAGAAGTAAAAAAATCTCTATTTGTATAGAAATATTATATTAATAAATTGGCAGACAGACAATAATTGTCAGTTTTGTTCTTAGGTGAATACACTGAACATCATCCATGCCCACAGGCATTCAGGCTTATGCAATTTCCATATTACTTGTATGAGGCCACTTTTTAGTCTTGGTATTTTGTGTTTGTAAAAGCTTGTTCCAGATCTTATGGCTGGAATCTTACAAGGGACTGGAAACTGAGAAAATGAGTCTCTCTTTATTAAGATACTTCTGTAGCAATTCTATGTTAGCACCTATTTAATTTATTTTTTAACTATTTAGTAGTGCTATCCTTAATTCAGCCTTATATGAAAGGGGTTGTATATGTTCTTGGGCCTCCATCCACATGAATGTTCTTAGACTCTATATTTCAATTTAAAAAATTTGTATCTCATTTAATTGCTCAGCAGCTTGTTTATAAAAATCTATGATGGAAATAAAATTCAAATTATATGTTTAACTCTTGAGATGTCACTGCAAAGGGATCTAATTCAGTGCTAGCAGAAAAGCTGTAGGAGTGTCTGTTTTTCTGGACATCTGCGAAGTAACCGTACGTAGTCCCTGGTGACCAGACAGTTTGATTGAGCCTTTTTGAGGCCTGGTTTTTCCCCTTGCACTGAAATGACTGCAAATAGAATTTTCAGGGGAAATATGGTCAGGATTTTATATACAACAGGTAACTAATCCCTGGTGCAGTTTTTGTTGGAATACAGTAATTTGAAGAGTTGACTGTATAAATTAATGGCAGTGAGATCTCAGGTTCTAGCATAGACATTCTGAGCTCATTGAGGTGGGAATGCACTGACATTTTTGATGTTGCAGTGAAGTGAGGGAGTAAGCAATGGCTGCCTTTTGAGCTCTGAAAATCTCTAGAGTTTTTTGTGTTGTGCTGGGTGATCCCTGGTGTCACATCCTCCCTGCTGTTTGATTAAACAAGATAAGTGAAGTCGGTTTCATCTGTAGTGTGCACTGCTGACCAGCAGTTATGCTTGCTCTAATTATGTGCAATTTGTTGGCTAATTAATTTAAACTGTGTTTCAAAAACTCATTATGGGTTCATACGACTAAATCTGGAAGATTTTCAGTAAAGAAATAAGGCATACAACTATAAAATAGGGGATGTGCCTGCACAACATTTGCTGTTCACTTGAGCTAGTTTCAAACAAGTTTGGTTATTGCTAGTACAAGTAATGCAGAACTTGTCTGGGGCTTATGTCCCTAAGGATTTACCCCACTTCAGAGAGGTGTGGATGCCCTGTCCCTGGAAATATTCAAGCCCATTCAAGGCTGGATGGGGCTCTGAGCGCCCGGATCTAGTTGAAGATGTATTGATTGCAGGAGGGTTGGACTTTGTGGCCTTTACAGATCCTTTCCAACCCAAACCATTCCGTGATACCATGGTGCTTCCCAGCCATATTGTGGCAACTCTCAATGAATTCCTTGATGCTACAGCTTCAGTCCCAGCAGCACTACAACTAAATTAAATTACAACTAGCTTTGATATGCTTGAGAAGTGACTGTACTGTAGGCTAATGGTGTTCTTGCATCACATTTGATGCTCCAGATTAGGTGATTTTAAATACAACTCCCTTGCAAAGAGTGCTTTTCGAACTGAGTGTTAATGTATTTTTGTCAGTGTATATATATAGCCATATTGATTTGCAGCTAAAGAATATCAATTATGTATTTCTTTATTATTTCACTTCCTGAATTACTGAGCAGTTAGTGTATACACTACCATTACTGCAGTTTTTTCTCCATGTGTAAACACCAAAAAACCCCCCCAAAACACCAAAAATCCCACCCATGTACAAATATTTGAATGTCTTCCTGTCAAAGATTTAAATCGGTGAAAAGAATGTGTGCAAGTCACAATGAACTTCAAAAAGCAGTGTGAAAACAGTATCGAATTAGTGTTGGAGTTCTTAAAAAGTATGGATTAGGAAAAAGCTGTAGTCAAACCCACTCCTACTAGATTTGTAGTTCTCTTTAATACGTATTTTGATATGCATATTGGGAATTAAGTCCCCTACTCTGCTAAATAGGGGTTCACCTCTGAGCAGTGAAGTGAGGGAGTCTTTTTATGAGGGAAAGTAAAGGGTATGTAACTTCTAATCTGTGCTCATAGTGACACTTTGGGCAAACAACGATGTGGCTTCTTACTTAACTACACCAACGCATTTAGAAAAAATAAACTTTATACTTCTATAAATTTACTACTGGAAAAATTATATAAAATCTGCCTTTATTTTGCAATCAAGCACTTGTAAAGTAGTCATTAACAGTATTAATAGAAATAGTGAAGAGCTGCTGTCTTTTCAACATTTATTCTTGCTGTTTTAAAATATAACATGAACAATGATTTTTACATAGAAAGTATTAAAATTACTACTATGATTTTCTATAATTATGGTAATTTGTATTTTATTAAATTTCTCTTGAATACTGTAAATATTATGTGAAAAATACTGCATTTTGTTTCAGTTTCCATTATTACTTCAATTACTTGAAATCTGAGGGGCATTCATAATACCAAATAGAGATCACTTTATGAAGGAAAACTTTTTATGAAGCTTCTCAAAGAAATCTGACTTGTTCATTACAGACAAATACGTGCATCTTAATTATTAGCAAAAGCATTACTAAGGGGATATATTGTGTCCTAGCTTTTTATTTTTTCTTTGAAATTCAAAAAATTGTTACTTTTTTCAGAGCAGCTTAGTTGTGAATCTTGTAAATTTTCTGAAACTTTTACATTCCTTTTCCCTAATGGGCTCTGCAGGAATATGTACTGCTTCATGGCAGTTATCTAATACTAGCTGTGCCTCTAATTAAGTAGTCTAATCTGAAGCTGAGACACTCCTACACCATTTGATTACCTTAACAGAAAATCAGCATTCCTAGCAAAAAAAATAAAAAATAAAAAAAAAAACACCAAAAAAAACCCCCCAAAAAAGCATGTTGACCTAGATCCCTTTTAAATATATTGATTGCTATTGTTGATTTTATTGTATTATATTTGATACCCTCTTTTTGGGTCATATGGTAAGCCCAATCAGGTTTATTCCTTGTTTCTCTTAGAATGCATTGGAATGCAGTCCTCAGCATGCTTCTGTGTGCGTGTGTTTTAGTTGTAATTGACAGGCAATAATAATATGCATCTTCATTTATTTCCTCAGGACAATGTTGTTATATTTGATATATTCCTGTGAACTGTAATAGTTTCATAGTGATAGCTTAGCTGTCACCATAGAAATTAATTATTTTCTGTAGAAATACATTGGGTTTCTGTAGAGCTATCTGGAAGATAAGGAAATTCATTTTTAAGTATAGGTTTAGTAATAGACCTTCATTCTCCAGTGTATATCAAGATAGGCTGTAGGAGTGCTGCTTATGGATAGACTATCTTCTTTTGCCTTATGATACAAGTATGTACGCATAAATACCTTGTTTTGAAATTCACTGAGTTATACATTTTTCTCTGTAGTGTTCTGAATTATTGTTGTACTGGATAATATTTTTGAAATGTATGTTACAATATATATAGTCTAATACTTAAGTTGGCATGAAATAAATAATTTCTGCAATACATTTTCCTTGCTGTATTTTAGATATTCGTACTTCTCTGAGGTGTTTTTGAAAGTGGTCTTTTAGAGAAATTTGACCTATTTCTTTTTTCTAGATAAAAGTTATACTTTAGAAGACAATCCAACCTTGTTTTGGTCATCATTTTCAATCTTCTTGAAGGCAGATTAAAAAGGGAAATCAAGAAGAATATTCCATGTCTTGGTGGTGTTGTCAGGGAAGACTGTGAGGACCCTGTATGCTCCTGGGACTTGACTGGGGACTATGTATTTCTGTGGGGCATAAAGTGGGATGAAAGGTAGGGTCCCTACATCTTCCCTTTTTTTCTGTAAGAACTGAGACCAGGACACAATTCCTTCTAGTTGATCCAGGCCACTGGTGAGAATAAAGGTAAGAGACTGATCCACTGCAGCTGTGAGGAGATGGGCACAGTGAAGAAAGAGTTAACTCAATCTCATCTTCTAACGCTTGCATGCTTATTGCTTTTATCTTCCCTACAAAAAAAAATGTAAAGGAAGAAGAGAAAGATTTTTTTTTTTTTTTTCATTTAAATGTTTTACTGTCTCTGTACAGCTACAGAGTAAGTCAAGGGAGATGATTCTGCCCCTCGACTGTGCTCTGGTGAAACCCATCTGGAGCCCTGCATCCAGCTCTGAGGTCCCTGCATGGGAAGGACAGGGACCTGTTGGAGTGAGTCCAGAGGAGAAACACAAAGATGATGGAGGGGCTGGAGCACCTCCCCTGTGAGGAAAAGCTGTGCTGGGTTTGTTCAGCCTGGAGAGGAGAAGGCTCCGGGGATATCTCACTGCAGCCTTTCAATACTGCAAGGGGGTTTACAACAAAGGTGGGGACCTACAGGCCTTAGGGGCTGTAGCAATAGGACAGGGGATAATGGTTTTAAACTGAATGAGGGTGGATTGAGACAGGATAAAAGGAAGTATTTTACAATGAGAGCGGTGAGACACTGGCACAAGTTGCCCAGGCAGGTGGTAGATGTCCTATCCCTTCTACCTTTAAAGATCAGGCTGAAGGGGTCTCTGAGCACCTTGATTTAGCTGAAGATGTCCATGTACATTGCAAGGAGTCTGGAACTAGATGACCTTTATAGGTCTGTTCCAACCCAAACCATTCTGTGGCTCTATGAGTGATTTTCTGTGTATGTTTTTGGGTTTTTTCCCCAGAGTTGGTTTCAATAGTGAAGTGAATCATTCTCCAAATAGTCAACCAGACACACTCTCCAGGTTTAGTGTGTTAAGAAACTACTCTTAAATCTAACAATCTACCATCTGTGCAGTTCAGATGATGGGAGTTTTCCTTATTAAATTCTAACTTTCAATTATTTCTTGTCAGAGAGCAATATAAATTCTGGTGTTTAGTTGTTAGCAGTTGCTAATGAAACTGTTGAGTGTTCAGTGAATTTTACATCTTCTAGAATAGCATCTGCCTGACTGAGAACTACCAGGCTTGTGAATTAATCCTACCCTTCCCGCTGCAGTTCTGCCTGCACAGTGCTGTGGTGCTTATTCATTCTGGTCTCTGCTCTGCATGCTGTGATAAAGATCTTCACCCTTTCTCTCCATAAACGTCCTGTCTTTTGCATCTTGTTGTGCATTGGTTCACTGCACACTATTGCCTTCAGGATTTTTTGAAAGCTTTATCGAAAGGCCAAAGTTGGTCAGGGCCCAGCCGGTACAGAAGACAATTTTCCTTCCCTTCTTGGGCAACATGACCTGGACTGCAAAGAGTGATTCAGCTCATGAACAGAGGTCAGGGATGTGGGCTGCGCACAAACACAAGAAAAGCTCTCTGGTTCCTCCCGCAGAAACATCTGGTTGAAAGTGTGTATTTTGAGTTGCTCAGTCAACATCAAAGCAAGAGTGTAACTGAGGGAATGCCTAGGCATGTCTATGGAAACCTTGAAATCCAAGTGAATGCTTATAGTTAGACAATTCACTGTCAAACGAAATAATTTCCAAAGCTTGGGAAAGGTCATCTATTCTAAGTAGACTTCATAAAAGCCAGATGCTGGTGGGAATTTTTATCATGTATTCTGTTCCTCTTTTCCCCAAGAGGCTGCTCCTTCCATAAGCATTTGTACTCCTGTAATAACATCATGCTTTTTATTTGGGAAGGTTTTGCTGTTTTTAAATCTATGGGAATCATGAAGAAAACACAGAAGTGGTGTATGGCTCCCAACATGTTCCAGTGAGCAAGCAACAGCTTCCAAGCCTCAGGTTTCACAAAGAACTACCAGGTCTATTGTAAGAGGCCCGTGGCAGCCAGTGTGACACAGCATCACCCCCTTCAGAGACAGCTTATGTGTCACATTGTGTGGAAAGGAATGAGGCAAAGCTAGCCTAGGGCAGAGAGACACGGGACAAAAGAAGTGAGTTGAGAGTCAAAGCAAAGCATGGGAGAGTATTTGAACCGTGGTGGGAAGGGAGGTGTGAGCTCTGCTGGTTCCTGGGGTGAGTTTATACACCTTTTGCTGCTCCCAGCCTTGCCATGTATTTTCTGTAGGAAATTTGGTAGCAACATGCTAATGGCTGGCGCCTGAGGTCTAAGAGTATGTAGCTGTGACTGCAGAGGAGCAACAAAAGCCCATGTTGGACTCAGTACTGTGCAACTACCTTGTAGCTTTTGCCTCTCATTTCTGGTACCAAACCCAAGCACAGTTCATGGCTTGAAGTTAGGAGTAGCCTGACACAAGGAAATTGAGGGAGTGATGTGGGAGAGAGTGTGAGCAATCATTGTGCAATTCAGAGCACCAAAATAAAATACTTACCTTTGGTTTTTCCTCTCAGACAGTTCAGTGGTGGGTTGGGAAGACACAGAAAGTGGGAGTCAGGCCTTCTGAGCTAATGCTGAACTGTGGGCTTCACAAATCACCAGAAACTTGTTTTCTCTGAACAATAAACATTGCAGAGACTGTGGCTAAAGACTTGAACACTGATGGCTGTAAAGCAGTAGCCAAGTGAGAGTTCTGCAGAACAGCAGAACTGGGATCTGCAGGCTCAGGGAAAGAAGTGGCTGGGCAGAGTCTGTCCCAGGTATACACAGAGCTGGGAGCCCTCTGCCAGATGGGATGGCAGCATGAATTCTGGTGAGTGTACCCCTTTTGTGGGTTCTGAGTGATTTGGAATGAGTTTAGACCTAGAAATAAATATAGACCTTAAAAACACTTCCAGAACATGGGACTAACTTGTTTCCTGTTGAAATGCTGCTGAAATATAATCAGATATTCAGTCACAATTTACTGGGAACAATAACACTAATGAGCCTTAGGAATTGCCAGGAGCCATAATTACTAATGAGCTATAAGAATTAACAAGCTTGATTCTTCTCTCATTGAAATGAAGGCCTTTTGTCAGCAGCAGTAGCAAACCATGTCTTATGTGGTTATTTCTCTGGGAACTGTTAATGGGCTTGACTGACCTCATTAGTATATTTGAATAAAGAACAAATATGAAACCAGTCATTAGATTAGCTATAGATTCTATCCATTGAAGCCCATAGCTTGTTGATCCTTTGGAGGGATCAGAGCTGTAAAACTCAGTGTGACAATTTGAGCTTATCTAGCACAGGGCAAGATGACACTTCCATTTACTTTGGAGTAGATATGCTGGTAAATACAAAACCAGTAGTCCTCCAGAAATGTACGTACAGGAACAAGGCTGAGAATTGCTGGCCCAATGTCACAATGAAGAAAATTGAGCTTTTGATTTTTGCTCTGAAATCTTTTAGCATTTACAGAGAACAATAAAACATCACAGTCTGTAAAATTATTCTTGGGTTCCAACAGTAGAGTGTTAGATTCAAAAGTTGTTTCTTTGGATGCTTACACTCTTGAGGTATTTTCACTTCTCTGTTACTTTAAAATCAAGAACTCCAACAGTCTCTGCTATCTTCCACCTTGGCTTCTGCCACAAAATCAAGAAAAGCACCATAGCAACTCTTACCCTATGTACAGTCAAGTTTGTGTTGGATTTGATTTTTCTTTCTTTGCCAACATTTCCAAATTTGCTTTGTTCCGAACTTTCTGGTGACAGAAAATGATACTAGAAAGACACAAAAAGCTTTTCTTCACATGACTCCAGAAGTCCACAGCTAAATAGGGATGAATTACAGAAACACAAGGCATAGGAGTGTCCATCCCTGCTTGTGGCTTGCTTGCAGTAGGGCACTCTGCTATAGCACACACCTAAATTTTCTACAGCGGAGCAGGAAGGATTTAAAAATATCCCTCCCCCCTGTTATGCCAAACTTCTCCTTCAAGGAACTGAGGTCTTTGTGCATAATATTGGTATGCCAGTTGATTCATAAAACTCAGGTAAGTGCTGAATTTCTATTTGTAATGGAAGAAAAGCAAAACTCCTTAACTGGGTTCTATTGCTTTTGTACATTTTAATTGCTACTTCCTTGTCAAATCTATAAATTGTGAGTTCTTTAAATTTTAATGGTTTAGAAGTTAATGAAGTTAGCTAACTCTTCAACTAATCCCTTTGAAAAGAATAATAAAGTGTATTTGGAAAATATCCTTGATTCTTGTTACTATTGCAATGCATATTTGTAAGATTAAATTTCTTTCAGAGCATGTCTGCTTAAGCAGGACCATGTACCTTTGTGTCAGCAGCCTCTTTTTCAGCCCCATGTATGACTCTGCCACCCAAACCCTGCCACTTCCCATCCCACACCACCCACCACACACTGCTCTGGACTGCTTGCTGCTTTCCTTGCAACAGGAAATCATGGACTGCGTTCCAACGGACCCCAGTTAAGGTGGGTATCACTGCACTTGAAATAACCTTGGTATTCACATGAGGCAAAGTCCTGCCTTCCAGAAAACCATGGGCAGCCTTGAAAGACTCTAAACAACAGATTGTGCAGTATCTGTCCATGTACACAGCTAGCTAGCTGTCCACACTAGCCACTTAATGAGAAACTTGAATATCCTACAAAACAGCTCCAAACTCACTACACCATTAAGCTCAGTGTAGTGATTCTTTCGTCTTCCTCACCCATTGAAGAACCCATATTTGGAGCAGTCTCCCACATTTTACACTGGAACAAGATTTGGGCAAGACTAGAGTGGAATTTTTCAAGAGGACCTCCCTCCCTTGCAATAGTGAAGCGCTGAACTCTTAGCATGGGCAGAAGGAGCTCAGTGTTTACTTAGGTTTGGATCTGAGTTGTGACATTTCACAATTCACATGTCAGGAGCCCTTAACACATTGTCTTTTCCCAGGAAACTTTTCTATGAAAGTCCCTAGGCTAGAGAGTCAATGAATAAAGCACTTTGTAAACTTTGCAAAAAGCCTCGTACCACCCAGGGGTTGCTCCAATGTGCTCCCTGATTTCTGAGTTAATCATTAAGGCAAGGGACTGATGCCTTATCCACTCCACCTACAGATTTCTCACACTGCTGACCAGGGATGTCCCAAGCAAAATCCAAAACCTTGAGAGAAAATGTCACACTACCCAAATAAGAGATGTGTTGCTTTTTGTGCTTCTTTTTCTCTCCATGTGCTTCAGTTTGGGTAGGAGCCATACACTGAAATGCTGATGATAAATAAAGAACTACATTGACCTGGATTTCATACCTAAAAATATTTTGTATTTTATTCAAAGTACAAGATCCACCAGGAACAGTACCTGGACTTGAAACTGCAGGACTTATCTCCTTGAACTTGTTTATCCATAACCTCTTTTGTCTTGCAGCATTAGCTTTGGCTAGGAATAACATGGTAAAGAATTGTACATGCATGGGGAAGGCAGAGAGGACTTCTACTTAATGACTTTTGTAGTCTTACTTCATTATTTGAAGCCTATTATTTAAAAAGCCACTGTCTGAGACTGTGAGGAACAGAGATGGGCTTAAGCTGCTTAAGGAGCTGTACACAGAAATTACAGTGTACCTGCCCTCCACAAACCTGTCAGTTATCATGGGGATACCCTTTTTTTATATACAGCAGTGCAAACCTGGCCATCAGAGTACCTGGTACCTTGCCAATGGGACTGGCCTACTCCCACTTTAACTCACATGATATTTCCAGTATTTTCAAGCGGGAGACATTTTAACATACTGCCTTTAACTCAGCCTTCATTTCTTTTTCCTGTGGATTCTTCAGAGGCTAAAATTAATAACTTCTTTACAAAAGAGGAATAAGTGACACTTGCTTTTTCACAACTCTGGGGTAAAAGGAGACAAAGATTTCACAGGTTGTTCTGATTCGTATCACATTTGTGACAATGTCAGTCAGAGAAGAGTTTGATGCCAGGCACCAAACCTCTCAGAAAGACCCAATGCCTGGGGATAAGTCTCTGAGTCCTCATCCTCCCAGTTTACCCACTTTGTCCCTGACTAAGAAACAACTACTGCTTTGTGCCATGTGATGACAAATCCTCCAAGATAAGCTTTGAGCTCCACATTTTCCAAAGGTCCAGGGCCCTCTGTTTTCCTTTAGGTGAGGTCTGTTTCCTTATAGGCAACCAGGGACTATGCAGTTAGGAGTATTTACTTGACATTTGTGCTGAAAGCAGCCAAAGCAGTCCCAGGATTCTGCTTTCACCTTCTTTCTTGATCCTGAATGCTGAATGGCCAGGACAGGGCTGTGCCAGGTCAGGCAGTGCAGGCAGGGAGACATGTCAGAGGAAAAGCTGGACTTGCACACACTGTAACTGCTGCTCAGAGAAGCCTCTCTCAGTCCAGGAAGCTGCACATCTTGGACTGAAGCATAGCACTGCAGCCTCTGTCCTTGGCAGAGGCAACTGGTGTGGCCAGAATGTGCCACTCCTAGAGCTTACATAATATTTACAGTAGTAGTATAATGAGAATTAACATTTGTCTTGCAATATTCTATTCTAAGAAATGTTTTGTTACTTTTTGAGAGCTGTTTTTTTTTGGGTTTGGGTGGGTGTTTTAGTTTGTTGTTTTTTCTTCTTGGCATCATCGAAACAGCCATCTTTGGTGGCATCCGGGTGGTATGACTGTTTGTACAGAAACTTGTGAGGTTTCATCCATCAGAAGATTGTGACTTCCCTCTGTAGATAACAAACATGCCAGATTATGCAATTTCTGGGTAGATAACATTAACAAATTCTTTTTAGCATTATCTGGCCTCAAATGCAGGAATGGTGTATCAGAAATATGGCAGTAATTTTAGTCTGGTTTCTTGTTCATATGTCCGAACTACATTTTCCACTAGTATGAATGCATTTGAGACAATATGACTAACATTTGTTAAATTAGAGGTCAGACAGAAGCCAGGCAGAGGTTCCTGGTGGGCAAGCAAGAATATGTCACAGCTAGGCCATGTTCCCTCACACACTGGACAGGAGGATTCATGGTGAGTGATCCAAATAACTGATGTCAAAATCTGTTGGGCATTACCAAGACAGGCTATCACCTCTATTTTTAATCATTCTTGATTATCTGCTAAACAGGGTCAAGTAAGGGGCCTACACAAAGACAGCAGTTCCCTGCAGCCCATAGAGAGAGAGATACCACCGGCCTGACTTCCCAGCTAACAAGAAAACCACCATCCCGTTTCAACAGCAGTGGTAACAGGGAGGGGCAAAGCAATCACACTGCTGAGACAGACCTCAACTCTGTGGGTGTGAAAATAATGACACAAAACATAACAGTCTAACTTCCCATTAGTGCAGTCTGCAGCTGGCAAAATGTGTCACGTACCTCAGAAAGTGCAGGAGAAATGCTACAAAGTGCCTTTTGGCCTACTGCTAGGAGCTGAGTTTGAAGAGGCTCTCATCCCCCTCCCTCCTCCCTTGTGTTATGCTCAAGGTCTTGTTTATGGGCCCTCATCCTCATCTCTCCTCCCTTGTGTTGTGCTCAAGGTCTTGTTTATGGGCAAAAAGAAAGAACACCTTTCATATCAGTAAGGCCAAGAATTCATTGTTAATTGAGATCTGCAGAGTATATTACTGTTTATCCAAATTTAATTGATAGAGAAAAAGGAGGAATAATATGGCAGTTAATACTTCAATATGGTGAAAAGCATCAATAGTAATATTAATAATACAATTACAATACACTAACTTTTTTTTCCACTTACTTAGGATTATGCTCACCCTTCCATTGTTCTTCTATGTCTTAGTCATACAATCATAGGAACAGAATATCCTGAGTTAGAAGAGACCCATTAGGATCATCAAAGTCCAGCTCCTGGCCCTGCACAGCACACCCCTAGAGCCACACCATGTGCCTGAGAGCATTGTCCAAATGCTTCTTGAACTCTGTCAGGCTTGGTGCTGTGACCACTTCCCTGGGGAGCCTCTCCCAGTGCCCAACCACGCTCTGGGTGAAAAATCTTTTTCATGATGTCCAACCTAAACCTCCCCTGACACAACGTCAGGCCATTCCCTTGGGTTGTGTCACCACAGAGAAGAGATCAGTGCCTGCCCCTCCTCTTTCCCTCGTGAGGGCGCTGTAACTGCAATGAGGTCTCCCCTCAGCCTCCTCCAGGCTGAACAGACCAAGTGACCTCAGCCATTCCTCACACAGCTTCCCTTCCTGACCCTTCACCATCCTCCTGGCTCCCCTTTGGACACTCTCTAATAGCTGAATGTCTTTCTTACATTGTGGTGCCCAAAACTGTCCCCAGCACTTAAGGTGAGGCTGCCCAGTGCAGAGCAAAGTGGGACAATCCCCTCCCTTGCCTGGCTGGTGATGCTGTGCCTGATGCCCCCCAGGACAGAGCTGGCCCTCCTGGCTGCCAGGGCACTGCTGACCTGTGTTCAACTTGCCATCAACCCAGAGCCCCATATCCCTCTCTGTGGAGCTGCTTTCCAGCATCTCCTTCCCCAGTGTATTCACACAACCAGGGTTGCGTGATCCTGGGGGCAGAATCCAGCACTTCCCCATATTGAACTTCATACCAATGATGATTGCACATCTCTCTCATTCGTCAAGTTGTCTCTGCAGGGCCTTGCTGCCTTTGAGGGAGCCAACAACTCCTCCCAGTTTTGTATCTTTTGTGAAGTTGCTCAGCATTTCTTCCTGTCCTGTGTCCAAGTAATTTGTGAAGATGTTGAAGAGCACAGGGCCAAGGATGGAGCCCAGTGGAACCCCACCAGTAACAGGTCCCCAGTCTGATGTCACCCCAGTCACTGTAACTCTTTGTGGCCTGCCTGTGAACCAGCTGCTAACCCACCACAGGATGTGTTTATCCAGTTGTGAGCTAGACGTTTTGTCCAGAAGGATCCTGTGAGAGACAGTATCAAGAGCTCTGCTAAAATCCAAGAAAATATCTTCTTCTGTTGGCTTCCCTTGTTCAGCTAGATGGGCTACCCTGTTCTAGAAACCAGGTATGATAAGTAGGACTTTCGCCTTGTGAAGCCGTCCTGGCTGTGACTAATACCTGCATTGTCCTCCAGGTGTTTTACCATACCTCCCAGAATAATATTTCCCATGAATTTACCAAGCCCTGAAGTGAGAATGACAGGCCTGTAGTTTCCAGGGTCCTCCTTCTTATTCTACTTGAAAACCAGGATAACATTTGCAGTCAGCCAGGACCTCTCTGGATTCCCAAGATGCTCATAAATCATCAAGAGAGGTCTTGTGATGACATTAGCCAGCTCTTTGAAGATTCTCAAATTAATACAATCAACCCCATGGATTTGTAGGGATCCAGACAGAGCAGCAGATCCCACACAAATTCAGGGTTGACAGGGAGTTGTTCATTCTCGTAGTCATGGTCCTCCAGTTCAAAGCACAAAGACCCCCTTGGTCCATCATCAATGCTGAAGACAGAGACAAAGAATGCATTAAACAAGTCAGAATATTCAGCTTGCAGAATTACTTAAATCTGTAAATCTTCAGCTTCTGGTGTCCTTTCTTGAAAAATTATCACACTGATGCTCCAGGATCTACTTGAAGTCATTTGTCTGTTTTTCCTAAGATGCAATTACACCTTTTTCTTTTTTTTCACTGGCCTGCAGCTACAAGTTGCAGCTGAATTTACTGTATGTGGTTTATTCCACATACACCAAAGGCTCTTTTTTTTGTTCTCTTTGCTACTCTTAAACAGTTTTGTCCAGCTCTAAGTCCGTATTTCTCGTAACTGAACACTGATGGGGAGCTGCAGGGCCTCCAATGTCAAACCTGTGCCCTAGATTTCATCATTTCATGGCCTGTACTGCTCTAAGCTCTATGCTGTGTCTCCATCCTGGTATTTTTCAACCCTGTATTGATTAGATGTAAATATCTCCATTACTCATAGAAGTACTAATTGTTAGTTCTACCTGTATAAATCTGTACCATGCAAAGAAAAAGAAAATTTAAATTAATTGCTGTAGGCAGCTTATCAGTTAGAGAAACTGCTGTCACAGAAAGTAAAATAAAACTATGGGCAGATCAAGAAAAGTTCAGCCAAAACAAGCCTTGTCCTGAAGCTTTGCAAAAGCTGGGTGCCTGTTGCTAACAATGGCAGTGCCAGGTTGCAGGGCTGTCCTGCTGCTCTTCCCAGTACTTCTTGTCTGCCCTCTCAGGGAATTAGGCAAGATGTGTGGAGGTGGCCTTTAAATTTTTGTGTAGGACATCCAGTGCAAGTCCAAGTGTCTCTAGTTGAATATTCACTGATGAAAGAGATTATTCAAATTTTGGAAGTTTTAGACATCAACAGTTATAAATGAAACAGCAAAGCAAGGAACTGCTCTTTTTAATTTTTTGACTTCCAAATTTACCTTTAGTGCACAAACACATATTTCAGAACATTCCCTCCCACTAGTACTGTGCTGCCTAACTGGAATCAAAGTTTTGAATTGTTTATTTTAAAGGCAAGAGAAAATCTTCCATGTTAGATAACTCCCTCGGCACTGTGATGTTTTCATTTCAGCCGTTTGTAATACATAAGGAGTAGTAGGCAGATGGAACTAGTTTACATGCACCCATTTGTCTGAATTCTTTTTAAAAAGGGACTTTTATAGAAAGATCTGTTTTGCTGAAGCCTTTAATGTCATTGTAATAAGAGACAGAACAGTATAGAAAGACCTCTCTAATTGGATTCCCGAAACTGCCATATGGGGATTTGGCTGTTTCTCTCAGTCAGCATAGACAAAGCCACAGTTCATGGGTTGTAACCAGAGTCTCCTGGCTCAGTGGTCTGCTTCATCTATGACAAGCATGCCCAGACTGGATGCTGGAGGTTGATATTGGAAAAAACAATCCACAAGCCAAACTCTACAGAGCTAGAGACAGTGGAGAAGGGGTCTGTCTTCATTTTCATCTCACGTGCATACCCTATGGGAGCTGTGGGCTCAGATCAGTACCCCATGCTGTGATGGCAGCTCCCCCTCCCCACTGCTGGGTGTTGTGAATGTCTGTGGGAAACATTTGCTCTCTTCGAAGTTTTGGGGGAGATTGACCCCAAACTCCCTTGGGCTTGTCTGGAATGTGTCAAAAATACCTACACATGTCCACTGTTCAGGTAGGGAATGCATGTGCTTATTTTGAGTGAGACATTTTCCCAGAGATTTAAAATTTAAAGACTTAAAAATCTGAGCAAGGTGCCAAGCAATTTTGATTCCACCAAGGCTGAAAAGTAGCATGCTCAGAAAGCCTAATAACCTAGCCTGGAATTACAAACCTTTAAGTCTGACTTCTATAACAGGAAAAATGGGAAGAAAGGAGGAGTTTATTAGTGTGTGCCCAGATGGCCAAGAAGGCCAACGGCATCCTGCCCTGGATCATCAATAGTGCAGCAGGACCAGGCCATTGACTTGTTCTGTGCTGGGCACTACACCTCGAATTCTGACTTCGGTTCTGGGCTCACTTCAAAATGGTCATTGAGGTGCTGGAGAGTGTCCAGGGAATGGAAACAGAGCTGGAGAAGGGTCTGGAGCATACGTTGTGTGAGGAGCAACTGAGGGAGATGGGGCTGTTTATCCTGGAGAAAAGGAGGCTCAGGGGAGACCTTGTCACTCTCTATAGCTCCCTGGAAGGAGGGTGTAGCCAGGTGGGAGTTAGTGTCTTCTGCCACGTCTCAAGCCGAAGGATGAGAAGCAATGGCATTAAGTTATGCTGGGAAAGGTTCATACTAGATATTAGGGGAAAAAATTCTCTGAAAGGGTGGTGAGGCATTGGAATAAGTTGTCCAGAGAGATGGTGGAGTCACCATCTCTGGAAATGTTCAGGAGGCATCTGGATGTGGTATTTGAGAATATGTTTAGGGATGATTTTTGTGGTGCTGGGTTGACAGCTGGACTCAATGATCTTGAAGGCCTCCTCCAGCCTTGATGATTTTATGATTCTGTCACTCTGAGGACTGTGCTTAGGCTTTTGTCTCCTTCTCTTCTTCTTGTGCATGTGCATCTGTGTTATGCAGGCACTTGACCTGATTGCCAGCATTGGTATTTCCAGTGCCGGAAAGTGTTAGGGCCACCCCATGCCTCTCCTTCTCCTCAGACTTTGGTCATGAGTCCCAGCAAATCTGTGTTCAAGCCCTGATCACAAGGTTGGTAAGCCTGTTGGCAGAGACACTCTTGCTGGACTTTTACAACCACATCACCTCTTTCCTTTCAGCCCTCTTTATCAGTGAGGATGCATTAATCTGTTTTGAGATCTGACCCTGGGTCTTCAGTCTGCTGACTCATCCCTGAACCTCTTCTTCACAGGCCAGAGAAAACAGATCTTCACTGAGGTAACAGCATCTCCTGTGCCAAGGTGGCACCAGCTCAGGTCTGCTGTGCAGAGAAGCCTGGCAGTAGCTCATCCTCTGCGTGGCAGAAGACACTGAGGCCATGGAGAGAAGGAGCTCTGGGACATCAGAAAGCTCTCCAGAGAGATGGTGTCTCACCAGCCATGCTGATGAATATCCCCAGCATGCCATATGCTAAACTGTGCTGCCATGTCAAGCATGCCCTGCTTGGGAAAAGCATCCAGCTCACGTACCATCAGTACATTTCTGGAGTCAGGAACCAAAACAGTTCCCGCTATTTTGGAGAGGAAGCTCTAGTGAATAACAAGAAAAAAATACATCCCATTTGTGGTTGTTTTAGAAACAGTACCACACAGGCTGAAGTCATAGCTGCAGTCCGTTTGGCTCCACGGGCTGGCAAGCACAGCATTCCCCACCCTAGCAGCCAATACAGCTCCCCCCTCGCTGTCCCCTCCAGATGCTCCTGCAACAGTGCTTGGCCTGGCTCTGCCCTCTCCTGTACAGCTACTTATATTGCTTTCCACCACCTTTTCCTCTCCTGCCTCATGGTGCCTGCATGATCCCAGATACCTGTAAAAACGCACATTTCAGAGGACTTGGAGGGTTGTTAAAAAAATGATCGAGACTCCGCCTCTTGGATCTTGGCATATGTCTGTGTCAAGAGCAGAGACTTCACAACCACTCTTCCTTCCCCAGGCCACTCCAGCACTTTATGATTGTCTTTAGGGAGGCCCCTCTGTGGAGCAGCTTGCTGAAACCTTCTCCTCTCTGGTTTTGGCTCCCTCCTCTTTGCCCCCTTCACTGAGGACAGATTGTTCTGGTTTTTGTTGAAGCAAGCTGCAGACTATTCTTGTTCTATTCCTCGCTACTTCCCCCACTTTGCAATTATTAAGGACAGCTTTCCAGCATCAAAAGGTATTTGATCCCACTAGATGCTGGGCCCATTTAACTGTTTTCTTCTGTGGACAAAAGAGAGAGAGGGTTGAATATAGTTTCTCATGCATGTCAGACTTCCATTGCATTGTTTCACTGTGGTTCACAGAAAATTGCTGATATTTTTGAGAAATGTAGTAGAATAAAAAAACCCCTAACACACACAACATTATTTTTTCCTCTTGGCCTGAAATATTCAAGAACTTAAATTGTCATTATTTCAAGGCACAGGATAAAAATAATCAATTTTAAGCAAACATTAGTTGCTTAACTTCTTAAAACCTAAACTATCTAGTGTTTTCATTTTCCATTCTCCAACTGAAAACAGACTTGTGGTAGGTTTTCAAGAAAAGAGAAATTTTAGAAATAACTGCTTCCTTTTCCGGAATGCTTCTGGTCTCAAATTACCTTCAAAAAAAAAAACTTGTCAAATGCATTTAGGAGCTGACACAGCATTAAAAAACCCAAAATCTGTTTGTGCTTCTCCAAAAAGAGGGGAAAAGGCAAGTAAAGGTAAAAGTTAGGAATGCTGTAGCCAGGCTGAGCAACCCATGGTGCAGACACTGCTGGCAGGGTCTGGTTCAGGCTGGGAATGTTCCTCAGCCCAGAGGGGTGAGCTGAGGGTCACTGCTGTGGGGCCAGAGCTGGGCTGGGGCTCTGTTACAGAACAGGTCTGGGGACGGGACCAGCACCAGGTTGGTGTGGCCACCCTCGCAGGAATTTGCTCAGTAGCATGAGCACAGTCTGCACGTGCCAGCTGGTCTCTTTTCGGGAGAGAAGACAATTAATTTCAGCTGGATAACTGCAAACCACACAGGGAGACAGCATTTTTGGATATAAAAGCATTTTATTTAGAGTCAGAGTTCAGTTGGGTTTGGAACTAGATGATCTGTAAGGTCCCTTCCAACACAAACCATTCCGTGATCCTGTAATTTAATTGGATTACAGCTTGGTTTAAAATCAGAATACTTTTCCCTTGACAGTGAACTTACCACGGTGGTTTCTTTTTTAGTGTATGTGAAATTTTCTTAATTTTATTGGCAGGAAAAACATACTAAGGCTTATCCTGTAAAATTAGTCTTCTTTGCTCCATAAGTATTCTGGTACTTCATGCTTGCTATTTTTTTTTAACCTGTATTCCACACAAACAACTTTTTTTTTTTAACCTGAATTCCACACACACAACCCTGTTGACTTCCCTGCTTGGGACAAGCAGATATGCTCATACCTGTGTTTCCCATAGCTGAAGAGCTTCTCCGCAAAGATGGTGGCACCTTAAGAAACTGCTAGCACTTGTAAACTAAACTGCAAAACAACCAGAGTCACTTTTTTGGAGACACTTCTTATAATGCTTGTAATGCATTTGTTATACCTTCCCTCCTGCCTAAATTCAACAAAAAATCTGAATTTTTAGGAACTTCAATTGACTTAAATTGATTCTGTCATGAGTTTATAGATCATGTTAGGCCTCATAGTATATTTTTCTTAGTAGATTCAGTACACTGCTGAACTACAAACTGAGCAGACAATTCAGCCTGTTCAGACAAAACCAACAATCAAACAGGTGTTTATGCATTCAGTGCTAGTTAGAAAATGACGAGGTAAAATTTCAGAGTTCTGATGAAATCTCTATATTCTTTATGATGAAGTCTGAATTCAGTAAACTCTGCTTACAACTTCGTGCTTAGTAACAGAGCAGGTACAATGAAATGAATTTCATCAGACCCTGTTGTAATCTGAGACACCTGAAAACCCGTTAATAATTTTTCAGGTTGGTAACTCATTAACCAATGTACAGTGCAGTTCTCAGAGGAGTGTAGACTAAGCATCCATGTGTGTCTATATATATGCAAGAAAGGCAGCAGAAGGCAGCAGATATTATTTTTTTGCTTTCAAGAGCCCATCCCTGTTGTTTCAATGTACTGCACCCCTCTGAAAGTCAGTGCAAATTGTGCATCTGAAGAATTTCTTTGCTCAGATGGGATGCCGAATTCCAAGGACCAACTTGTTCAGTGAAAACAGTATTTTTCCAGCTCTCAGTGCCTCTGTTTTGTCTTAGCAGGGTGTGTGGCCAGGCAGCAGCTGAGGCAATGTTCATAGCCCTTTATCTCTTCTGCATTCCCAGGATGTCTCTAGAGATCAATTCACAAAACAAAGAGAGTGGATGGAGGGATGTTACATTTTCACAAAATCAGTATTTCTGAATCAGTAAATGATTAAATAAGCATTGTTGCCTGCTTGTACATTAATGTGCAGATGAGAGCTATAAAAGCATATTTTAAGTCTTGCACAAGCTTCGGTTTAGTACCAGGAAGTACCTGTCGATGAGAGATAAGCAGCCTGCCAGGATGCAAGTGGTATTAGTCTAGCAATTGTCTAAAATAATTTTCTGCATTTGCCAGGAAGCAATGCACTTTTTGATACTTGCTCAGTGTTTCATCTGTGACCGGAAAAACTCTCTTCCCTCATTTCCCACGTGCTCTCACTGACTTGTACACTCTGCCATTGCCATCAGCCTTGATCTTAGGTGTTCACCTTGCTGCTGCCCCAGAGGGCCAGGGAACACACACAGGCTATTTCCTACCCCTAAGGACTCTATCAACATCCTGATTCCTTACCACAGTGTTACATTATCTTACTAACAGTGTTTGTGACCTTCTGCAGACAGAGTTGCTAATAGCTGTGTCTAGGCAGTGAGCAATTTTTCCTCATCATATGGGTGTTTAACCTTTTCAGCTTTCTTCTTGCTGCAAATGAACACAAGCTCAGCATCTCTCCAGAGGTTGTAACCACCAGCGGGTCTTCAAAGTGGCAATTAATCATCAGGAAAAAAAGTAGATGCTGGTGAGGTATTTTTAATTTGTGAAACACAACTGAGTCTTTTACTTACATACTTGTATTATGTTTTGAGTAAACGATTGAACCAGAGAGGTTTTTCTGCCCTATTGTTGGAAAACATAGCAGTTTAAAATTGTTTTTATATAACTTTTGCCAGGTTTGTCCACCTTTGCCCTGGGGGAAGGGAACTGAAACTTCTTTCCAGGGCATTGTTTCTCTAGATGAGGCCTAGTGAGCTTATCCTACCAACAGACTAGGAGTAGCCCAGAGATACCCAGAAAGATAAAAGGCAATCAACAGAACATCAATGGAACATCAGTGGCCTTCTACAAACAAACAAACAACCCCAGACACTACCCCTGGCAGAGTGGGAGACATCTGGTCTGGAAAGGACCAATGAACTTTGAAGCAGTGCATCTCTTCTATGGGTTTTGACTGCGTAAAGTTTGGAGGAAAGTCCTATTAATACGTGTGGTTTTGGCATATATTCCTTGGCACATCCTGGCCAGAAAATAAAGTAATGCCTGATTCTCTATCACTTCAAATGAAGTGCCACAGGGTTTTTGTTTTTTTCCCAAATTTCGGTGACACTATCAGCTATGAAAGCAGAGAAACATGTTCTAAAAGCATAGCCCTGCTCCAGGCCTTAAGGGCAATGCAGCACTTTCCCACAGCCACTTTCCCTCAGCCTTCTTGTTCAGTGAGGGACAGCACAAGGTGTCTCCCACTCTCGCCAACTTTCCAGCCTGTGTGGGAAAAGATAAGAATAAAAGATCTTATTTCTAAAAGAGATAAAATAAAAAGGTTCTCAAACCTCCACGGCAATTGTCCTGGGAAGCTGCGTAATCACAGGTTGGGCCAGCCACAGCCTCCAGTGTCACCTTGGAGACCAGCTGGTAAACTCCAGGCCTCCCAAACAGGGGGGCCAAGGCAGCCGGGTGTGTAAACAAGTAAAACGAGATGGATAAGAAAGCCTTGCGGTGAGGCTGAGGCCCATTAGCACCTGAACTTGTTGCTTGAGCCCGGCAGCCGCGAAGCAAGTGAGGAGTGACACTGTCTGAGCCTCTTGATCACCTTCCAGTCCTGTGCGGAAACCCCAGGTTCACAATAGCATTGCAGGTAAAGAATTTTTTCTTCTGTTTGCTACCTCACTGTGAGTTTCTCCGATTGGCCAAGAGTAGTCATTTTTAATACATATACATCGTTTTATATACATATGCTACACAAAGATATATAGGCAAAAGATCAATCGCAGTAATGTCCACCTGCCAGCAGACTGAAGCTGGATGGTGTGGGTCATGATGGAGAGAGAGATGAGAGGCTGCTACAGAGGGGTCAATGGGGCTGGGAAGCCAGATTTTTAAGGGGGTGTTTAGATGGTTGTCAAATAACCCTGTAGTTTCCATGCTCTTAATAATCTATCGAAATTATAAGAAGTAAACTAAATGTGTGCAATTGGTTTAGGCCACTTAATCTATTCTAAGATCTGAGATCTTCTGCCCTGGGGTGGGTGGTGTGCCACTCATATCTTTGGCCAGGACAGGGGCTTTCAGGAGCCTGGGCAACCCAGAGGTAAGTATGGGGCTCTGCCTGTCATACTGCAGTGTTTTTCAGGATTTTCATAGGAGGCTTTTGCGCTCAGCTGAAGGATAACATCTAAACAAATGTTGCAGAGCTTAGACAGAATTTGACTCTTTTCAGGTTAAATCCTCAGGTGCGGAGGAATGTAAAGGGATCTGGTTGCTGAACAGCCTAAGATTCTTCTGGAAAAATCCAACCCAAAATTTAAGGTTTTGTGTTTGTTAGGAATAAATGCAATCATTTCTGTTTGGCCTGCACAACACAACATCACCCATAGAAACAAACAATGCTGGCAGTGTGGGGTATTGTAATTGTTCATAGCCTAGGCTGTTAAAAAAAACAAAACAAAACTCTAGCATTCAAAATTAAAATAAACACTGCTGGTTAATTTCAATGAGGGAGACATCTGATAATCTTGGATCAGATACACAAATTAAAACCATGCGGAATTACTGTTATGACCTGTTCTTGTTTCATTAATGGTATTAATATGTAACACATTTATACACTATGCAGAGAACTGTTATATTTAGCAAACCCTGGTTGCATCTATAATTGTTTCACATTATCCAAAAAGGGGCAAGAGCAAAATGGAAGGAGAGCAACAAACATGTGAATTAGTGTTATTCCTCCCTCTTTACAGTGGTTTGGGATCTCTTTTCTTACAATTCAGCCTAGGAAGGGTTTACCTCTAACTTAAGCCTGCAGCCAAAAAAAAAAAAAAGGAAAGTGATAGAAGTGTCACTATGGACCAGGCTTGCATATAGAAGGTTTTATATTTAACTGGTTTTCTTTATTTTCTGGATGTATAGAAAGGGTTCTCAAACGCTTACTGCCTTGTGGCACGGGAAGTCAAGTGCTGTTGAAGAGGCTTCAGTGTGATGTGAAAGTGCAATTACTTTAGAAACAGACTTTATTTGCTGAGTTTTGAATAGAAATGTTGTTGGTGGTTCTGTTACTGTGCATAATACAGAATGCAGATTTGCAAAGAGCAGCAGAAATATGCACTTATAATAATATAAATGTTTTTAACCATGACACCTGGGAGAAATAAAGTGGGAATATATTTACCTATGGTATTTGTGAGATTATTGGAGTGCACTGACCCACATCAGAAGTAACACTGGGAAAAAAATTGAAAAATTCAGGAGCAACAGCAGAATTATTGGACATCTGAAAATTTATTTTGTACCATGAATCCTGACCTCCACCTAATTACTAAGCCAAAGTGGGTTTAAAAAGGACCTTCAAGTACTTACACCTGGACATGCTTTCAATAGATAACTCTTTAATCTTGTGAAAGAGAGTAAAACAGCATCTAATGATGGGAGAAATTCAGACTAGAAACAACATATGTTAAAAGGAAAATTATTCAATACTGGAACAATTTAGCCTAGAGTTGGGGAGTTCTGAGGTAGAAGTGCTTGTAGATGTAGAAGCAAACCTTTTTCTTACTACAGAAATAACAGGGAAGTTATTTCAGTGTTTCAGTGGCTTTTATTGAGATACAGAAGATCATAATAGATATCAAATCAGATTACCCCTCCCCTGACTCAATTAATGAGTCTTACTGCAATGATTATTTGATGCACATTATATCAAAATGGAAATCACTCCACTGAACCTGAGGCAAGGAGATGCTATGCACTTTTCCTTGTGTGTGTGTTTGTGCAGATTCCTGCAACATGCAGTGGAGATGAATTATGTCCTTGTTAGACCCAGAATTTATAGATCTCTATAAAGACATAACATAGTGTAGAGAGAAGCACACTACACAGTAATATGCTTGCATCATGCACTCTGCATATTGATGAATAGTTGCTATATATTATATATAGCCAGTAGGCCAGTAGTACATTATTCTATAATGTAAATATAGTTTGCACTATGTTTATGTAACCTCACTATTTTTCATAGTCTTTCCAGCTACACATTTCCCCTTAAGGACAGGTCATTGTTTGCAGAAAACATTTTTGGCTGCTGATCTCACACAGCTGTAAGATCTTCCTGGTCACTGGTTAATGAGTTCCCAGAAGAACTTTGCTTGTTCTGTCTGAAGCAAAGGCCAAAATGGACTATATTTTACCTTTCTAGACTGCTACAATAAGCTAGTACTGAAACCATTTGGGGAGTACAAAACCATTTTATGTTTCTGTTTTTCCAAGCCCAGCTGGAGTCATCTGAAGCAGTTATAAAATTCAGCACCAGCAGCCATAGCCAATGCTCTGTAAACAGAAATGGTGTAGTTAAGATGAAAGAGTTTAATTCCATGTTTCTTACAAGTTTTGTCTGACCATTTCAATTCACACTTCTGAATGTAGAATGACAAAGGGATTGGAAGTGCCATGTGCACTGACAATGCCTCACAGGGCTGCTCAGCTTCATGTTCTCATCCCAGAGCCGCCTCAGCAGAGCACCAGCTGCCCTCTGAGTGTAGAGCTCTGTTGTAATGTCTGTGACTCTTTCGTGCCCTGATCCGGTGATACTTTAAAGGCTGGAAAATATTTTCAGAGTCTACAGACCCATCAGCCAGGCTATGGAGCAGCAGTCTTGGCCCTGAGCAAGTGCCCAGGATTCGTTGTGGCCCTAAAATATCAACATGGGCAGCCCTGCTGTTCCTAGCACTAGGCACAAATAATCCCTATGGGAGAGGGGGTGGCTTTCTGCCAGCCCAGGAATGTTGCTCTTGGTGCTGCTGTTGCAGCACTGCAGATTCACAGGCTGGTTTTCCCTATTTTTATTCCACTGTTTCCCTCTGAGGGAAGCTGGAAGGCCTATGTGGCTGTTGTCAGCATGTGAAATCCTGGTGTGCTAAATACTGTGAAAGTTTAAGGTATTAATTTGTTCTGCAGTTGTGTTTAAAAAGCAGCAGGTGTCATGGGTAGGTTACTGCTGTTGCTCAGACATGCAATGGAAGAAGTCTTAACTTTGGAGAATTGGGACCTTAGTGCAACAAAAGGGAATCAAAGGCAAAGGTCCTCACACAGGGTTATTTTTGCATTCCTGTGGTTGAATGGTAACTGCAAATCTGGCCAGGTGGAGGAGGCTAGGCAAGGATGCTGCGGATACAGAGGCAGCCACACTCTCCTCAGTGCATGTACCACTTGTCACAGTATTCTCACACTGTAGGCAGAAAGTTCTTACACTCAATTTCCTGTCTGCATCTGGATCAATCACAGGGTGGCTGAGCCCTCCTTTTATGGTTGGTGGTCTATATTGGCAATTTCCCTTTCTGACAAAAGGATATAAGGAAAAGGAACTGGAGGGTCAAAATGAATCCTCATGAAAACGTTGACACCAGGAGCTTCCAAGTGAGGGATTTGGGTTGCTCTGTATGCTAAGGCAGGTTCCAGCACTATGTCTAAATGTGAATCCGTGCCACACCAGTGTTTTGGTTTTCCAGATGCCCGGCACAGCAAGACATGACCAACAAATGGCAATCCAAGCAAAAAGCAACCTGTCCAAAACTACTGACCCTATCGAAAAACTTCGTTTGCAGTGTTTAGCAAAAGGATCTGCAGGCATCAAAGGACTTGGAAGGTGAGTATAAGAAGTCAAACCCGTTATTCAGCCAAATATTAGCTGCAAGAGGCTCACAGGCTAAATAAGGACCAAAAGCTGTTTCTTCATTCCAGTGCAAATGCCACAACTCACAGAGCCTGGCACTGGGGCCCATGTGTTTTGGGACACAGGACTGACCTACTCACCTTTTGAAGGATTAAGGACTGTGAATCCCTCATGGGAAAGTGCTTCTGTGAGACCCAGAACAACTGCCAGGAAAAGGAAGGGAATATAAACCATATGTCTCTCTTTTGTGTTTTCTAAAATTATCTAAAGTATTTCAGCACTGGGGATTTTATGCTGTCTTCCCTTCAGGGTGTGATTCCCTTGTGGTAGTGGTCTATTAGCTGTCTAGTTTATGGGAGGCATCTAAAATCTTTTTGCAAGCATCCCAGCCCTTGGAAATGGGAGCTGCATCACACCCTGAGACCCCTCCCAGGCCCCATAAACCAGATCCAGGTGGTGACCAACCGGAATTTCGTCTAATTGGCCAACTTACAAAGGGCTATAATGAACAGGACTACCATGGCAGCCTTTCCCTCATTTAACTTCATATGTGTAAAATTCAGGCACCCAATCTAAACAAGTCATCTCTGCTGCCAATAAGTGTAGGGGGTGTTGTTGGTTGGGGATTTTTTTCTTTTTTTTTTCCCCCTCAAAATACGGAACAAGTGCAAATATTATCTCAGTAAGGTGTCTCTGTAGTCCTGCACTGTGCTAAACCACTGCAGCACTCTCCTTGTTTTCCTGTGTGTTTTCCTCACATTTCACGTTTTCCACAGAGCATTTCGGATTATGCATGGTAACAACAGCAGAACTCTTGATTTCAATGCGTTTCTGAGAGGTCTTTCTGTTTATGCTGTGATGATCAATAAAGAAGAAGCACTAGAGCTTTTCCAGATATTTGATAAAGACGGCAGTGGAAAAATTGATTTTGATGAATTTCTCGTTACACTGAGAGTAAGTCTGGAAATTAATGTTGTTATTGCATTAAATGGATTAAAATATTGCACAGCAGAACAGAGCAAAATGCAATAGAATATTTGCAAATAAACTCTTGCAAATAAAATCTCACTTCTTTGTTGGCCATGTTATGATACCTCTCTTTATAACATGAACTAGTTCAGGGAACACTTTCTCTAATCCACCACAGTGATTGATTTTGTTTGAATTTTCTTTTCTCTGCTGAAGCCTAAACAATTAAGATAGAAAATATTAGTACTTAGAGTAATTAGTAATTTCTTGTTGAAAATATTTTAAATGGGCAGATCAGAAAAGGGTTTTAGATCACATTTTCTCTGTTCTTCTCCATTTGCAGTTGTATTGGTAGACACTGAATACTCTCAACCACATTGCTCTTTTGATGATATATTGCCCTTTCTATCTCATGGACTGTATAGACTATCACCAGTTTGTTGTCCCATGTACCTTGGAAGTTTTACTGCTAGAAACAGCAAGTAATTGAATTTGGAACTGGGAAAGTAGTTGGCAAATATAAAATGATTCTGTTAATATTTTCTTACAGCCTCCCATGTCCAATGCAAGAAAAGAGATCATTATGCAGGTGTTTCGAAAGTTAGACAAGACTGGAGATGGTGTTATTACGATTGAAGACTTACGAGGGGTGTATAATGTAAAATACCATCCTAAATACCAAAATGGCGACTGGACAGAGGATCAAGTTTTCAGAGCCTTTCTGGATAACTTTGATTCACCCTACGACAAAGATGGGAAGGTAAATGAAGCACCTAATGTGAAGCACCTAATGTCAAGCCATGAAATCACCATCTGACTCAGAATATGACTTACGTTATTAAGTGTGGGAATAATTGCAGTACCAAACGTCCATTTGCATCATGTTTATAGGGAAAAAGCAAAGCAGATGTATAACCTATGCATAGCACTGCTGGTACAGCTTGCACATTGTGAGGCAAAGAGGCTCTGCAGGAGGTACAAAGGTGGTTGTGAGATTGCATCAAGGCTTGTAGCGTTAATAATCTAGATTTCATAGATTACTCTAAGTATATCTTCAGACTACCCTACGAAATTGCTGATTTTCAAGATCCACATAAATTGGAGGATTTTTTGCCTCTTAGGAGAATAAATACTAGGATCTGGTTCAAAAGCAGGTTCCCTAGTATGTTAAATACTTTACAGTTAATTCTTCTCCAGTGTAATTACTAAAACACTTGTCTTGAAAATCAGTCCATAGTAGGGACAGATTTATCTCCACAGAGTTGGAAGGAGGATGGGGCTGGGGATGCTGCCACTAGCTGTGTGCCTTGAGGAGCCACAAGCTGGGACAGAGCTGGGAGCCCTTCTTGCCCTCTGGCTCAACTTTCTGGTGCAGGGGCAAAGCCTGGCACCTTCTGTGATGGACTTCTTATGCATGTGCTTTGCAACTACCTCTGAGCCAAGCATGTTCTGTTTCCCCTTGTTATGTGTCTGCAAATTTCTTTGGTCTGAATTTACATCTGTCTGACTAGCTCAGAGCAATCCTGGATCTCCATGGTTCACATGGTGATACTCTCAGTCTGAGTAGTTCATAACAAACTGGGCTGTAAGTTTTTATCAGCACTTTGTGAAATGTCTTTAACACTTCCCACTCTCCAGGCTGTGCCTGGGTTTTCGTGGCTGCATTGCACTGGTGACTCCTACCTGTCTAATGGCTGGCTGCTACACCCAAATCCTTCACTTGCTTTGTTTCCAACACCTAGGCTCTCAGTTGTAGAGGGATAATGGGTTTTATTTATGTTGGACATGTCTTTGCACTTCGTAGAGCTGAGTTTCATCCCTTCTGCTGTACTGTCATCCTCAGAGGTACCAGTTCTGAGCCAGCTATCCCCTTCTGTCCCCACAGCAGTGGTGACATCGGGCAAATGTCAAACAAAATATTCCTGCTTTTTATGCTGAAGTCATACATGAACACATTAAATGAGCTCCCAAAGTGATCCTTGATGAGTTCAGTGCCTGGTGACTCTGAGCACCCACCTTTTGTTCTGCAATACTGATGTTAGCTCACCTCATTGCTGTTTCTTCTGAGAACAGACCATGGCTTTCCTGAATCAGAAGACACTAATGATACTGAATACCTAAAATGTTTTTAACATAAATAACCTCAAGGCTGAGCATTTGCAGGAAAGGTCCTCTTCACCATCATCTTGCTGGGTGCCTCTGAAATAGGCAGGTTCAGTGAGGCTGGTAATCAGTTCATGATGGTAGGAGAGTCTGGAGTGGTCCCTTCTCCCGATTGTCATGTTTTTCTAAGTCCTCAAACACACAATGCAATCAGAGCAAATATCATGGAATCATAGAATGTGGTAAGTTAGAAGAGACCCATTAGGATCATCAAAGTCCAGCTCCTGGCCCTGCACAGCACACCCCAAGAGCCACACCATGTGCCTGAGAGCATTGTCCAAATGCCTCTTGAGCTCTGTCAGGCTTGGTGCCGTGACCACTTCCCTGGGGAACCTGTTCTAGTGCCCAACCACCCTCTGGCTGAAGAACCTTTTCCTGATATCCAACCTAAACCTCCCCTGACACAACTTCAGGCTGTTCTCTTGGGTCCTGTCTCTGTCACCACAGAGAAGAGATCAGTGTCTGCCCCTGTATTCCCCCTTGTGAGGATGTTTAAGGCCACAGTGGGGTCTACCCTCAGTCTCCTCCAGACTGAACCAAGTGACCTCAGCCCCTCCTCACATAGCTTCTCCTCCAGACACTTCAGCATCCCCATGGCACACCTTTGGACACTCTCTCATAGCTTACTGTCTTTTTTATACTGTTTTGTATTTTTCTATGTTATGTTTATTCAAAGAATGATCTACATGGTTCAAGAGTTAAGACATCATAAGAGACATGCACTGTTTCTCTTGGCTAATTTGATTTTTTATTTTTTAATGGTCATTTTAAAACATCAAAATACCCAAGAAAGCTATTCAAAACTCTTAGGTATTTGAAAGACTGTTTGTTTCATTAAGTGAGACTTGTTTAGAGCAATGATATTTTCTGTCTATAAGTAGTTATAAAGTTCCGAGGTGTCTCTGAATTGCACCAGAAACCATGGGGTTATTTTAATTAATAATAATGAAAATAACCAGATTATAGCATCCCTGGGAAAAAGTACATTAAAACATTTGTCTTCTCAGGCAGCAGTTATTTTAACTTCAGTTCCTGGTAATGTTAGTTAAACTTCATGTTTCATCTCCATCCAAGTATTCTGGAAGACAAGAGTTCTTGTTTCTAGCAAAGTGAAATTAAGCAAATTTTAAGTGTCTTAATTCCTCCAATTGGATTGCTTTTTGTTAGCAACAACATGAAATAGCAGATGTTCAGTTTCATTAAGAGTTCTTCTCAATGTGTATGTTTGACTTACAACATTAAAAAAAGCAAAGGTTCATTTTCCAGTTTTTAATTTCCCTGTCTCAGGTTACAACAGAAGAATTCATGAACTACTATGCCGGAGTTAGTGCTTCAATTGACACAGATGTCTACTTTATCGTCATGATGAAGAATGCTTGGAAACTCTGATCATATAGCTAAAGAAGCAAGACTTTACTTTCACCTTTCATAGGTTCCTCTGATTAAGTGTATGCATAGCAACACCCTCCTATTCCATAACAACAGTTTCCAGTAACTGTGCCAATTACTTTCAATCTACAGAATTAATTCCCAGATGCTTTAGTAGGCTCAGCCTCCAGGGATCAGAGCATAATCAGGGAGCAGATCTGGCATTCAGCCACCCCACACATCTGTCCTTTTTCTCTTTGCATCCCTGGCATGTCTTTTCTTTTCTGAAATGAGCTGCTCTTTTTTTTTTTTTTGACATCTGCAGTAGGTCACTGTGGCTCCTGAGCATACCCCTCTTGCAGTGTTGAATACAGCTGTTTGGCAGAGGGAGCAAGAGAAAGAAACCAAAATACTCTGGGAGTGTGGTGGTGTTGGACAGGCTGTCATAAATGGAAAGAAGTCTGTCTCAAGAGGGTCATGTAGACCTGTCATCTGTAGCACTGCAGTATCTCTTGGTTTCTTGGGTCTCACTTGTGTGATGGAGCAACTGCTGATTTTGCTGCTGGGAACCTGGGAGTTCCCAGTACCAGGAGGCTGGAGGGATAATCCAAGAAGGGGAGACACGGACCAGGATAAATGCAAAATGCTCATTAAAGCCCCATTTTTTTCCTGGCCCACAGCTAAACATACAGACAACTGTCCATGTCATGTTTCAAACCCCTGGGGAGCCTTTTATAGATTTTCACTCCCCCCGCCTTCTTTGACTCTTATGTTTCTGTACGGTGAGATCCTTTTTCTTACGTTTTTCTTTAAAGGGGAGACATGCGTTACAGTACTTTTTTTCTCTCTGTTCCTGGCATGTGTGCTGATCTGGTAGGTGTTGCCTGTACATAGCGACGCTGAAAGTAGCTTGCTACTTATTTGTATTTGCAGTGTTTTATGACCAAGCTATGACTTCAGAGAGCTTTCTGGGAAGTAAGGAACTTGTAACTTTCTCATCTTATCATCGTCTGTTTCTAATGTTGAATAAAGCCTGGGAACCTACCCTTCTGATCACACCAATGAGGCTCTTCATCTTTGGTCCTTTGCCCATACAGAAGACAATGGGGAAATGGTACACAAAGGAAACTGCAAAAAAAAAAAAAAAAAAAAAAAAAAATCCCCAGAAAACCTTCTGTGTGTGTGTGTAGTGTCTAATTTTTCCTGCTTTCATACCTTTTCCTTTTTTTCTTCTACTTCTGTTCCTCTCTCATCATTATGCTGCTCTCCCACACTGAGAAGTTGCTGCTGTAGCAAAGAGTAAATGGCTTGTGCATGGCAGCATTTGCTCCATTTTGGGCTGTCAGCCAGCTGAAAATGGTGCAGGGCTATAGACTGGACTTTCAAAACAGCCTTTCTGATGAAGTCTCAGCTCTCACCCTGGGTTGCTAACAGTTCAAGCACTGAAGTCCTGAATGCTTGCTGCCCTGATCCTCTGCAAACCCTGTTTTTCTTCTGTCCAGTCATGATCTCAGTATGAGTAATAGCTCCCTGCAATTCCTTAGTAAAGGCTGTGCAAACTCAATTATTTCCTTTGACCAGTAAGCCTCCAGAAATTTGCCTACTGGCTGACACTGGAAACTGGTGGAGAAAATTCTCTTTAAGATCACCAGTGGTCATAAGAGGAGCCTTTACTTTCTGCAATGCTATTGAAGTGTCAATGTATATGAAAAACAAACTTATTGTCAAATAGGGGCTGTACATGTTCTGGCAGCTTGAGTAGAATCCATTTACTTCTCTTTTATTAATTGATTTCACAACGTGTTGTCATGCTATCTGTCTTCCCTTTCAAATAGAAAGTAAGTAATGTGGATGGACTATGGGAATCAGAAAATAAAATAAACATTTCCTTTTGACTTCCTATCTCATGTCTTCACACCCTACAGTGATCTGACAGGCTGATATTTGTTCAAGTGAAGTGGAAGTTTTAATCTGAATAACTGCAGCAAGTTTGTCTTTGGTACTATTACCTCCCAATTTTAATTAATCCCAAACCAATATACATTTTCAGGAAGGAGGACTGGTACCGAAAGCAACTGTACATTTTAAAAACCAGCAGAAGCCTTGTCACTGGCTTCTGGGAGCCTTAGCTGAGCATGCGGCAGCTGGGGAAAACCCTGTGCTTCATGACAAGATTTCTACTCTGAGCTGGACTAATGGAGTTTGTGTGGGACCTGAAGGATGTGGTCCAGGAGAGTTTAAACCACCTCATCCTGGTGGTTTACCTCTGGTGCTCTCAGAATAGTTCCCAGCTCAGGTCTGCCTGCATGTGGACCCCATTACTCACTGGATAATACTTCTTGAGAACAAGGTTCACAACTGAGTAATTTCAACAATTGTACAAAACCATTATTTCCAAGGGCTAGTTTAAGGTGCCTTCAAAGTCAGTGGCAAGGTTTCCTTTCACTTCCATGGGAACAGAGTTGCTCTTGGAGCAGCCTGAATAACAACTGAAAAGTTATAGTGCTTTCAGGGAAAAAAAATCTGGGAAGCAATAACATGATTTTTTCACTTGTAATCAGATCCTGTAGAACTCGAATTGGAATCTGTCCTGTAAGAAATGTAATTTGATTACTATGTGTGCAATTTAGTGGAAGAAATACAGCGATTAACTGGTAGGTAGGAAAATCTCTTACTGGGACATGGGAACATGCAGCCAAGATCACACACTGGACACACACACTGCGCATTCAGAGCAAGCACTTTTCAGGGATTAAAGGAAAGTTAAAGGGAATTGAACTAGACAAGAGGGATTATCAAGACTAACAACAAGTGCCCAGATCCTCCCTTTAGCTCTTCACTGTCCCTCTCTGCAGTCTGGGATACCCAAAAATGAAGCCAAAAGGCCCCTGTTCAGCTGCAGCAGCTGTGTGCTGGTTACAGACCCAGCAGATGCAGGAAATAAGTGGTGATGCAGGCTGTCCTGCCAGCCTGTGGCTCCACAGCACACACAGCAGATTTTGGGAGATAGGTGGCAATGCACACCATAGTATCTGGTGGTAGCATCAAGATTGGAGATGCTGGTTGGTGCTTCTTGTTCAAAGCACTATTTCTTCTTACTGATCGTGCAACAGATGCTAAACAGGATGGCACAAACCACAGGAACATCTGAGTCTGCAGGGTTGGGGGGCGCTCCCAGAGGTGGAGGTTTCGCCTGCCTTGTGGCACAGTGTCTTGTCAAGAATAATGTCTGCCTTCCCCAACAGTCAGCACTGAAGTTTGCTTCAAAAATGTTGATAGAGTCCTGTGGAAAAGACTGAAAAGGCTCCCTTGTAACTCTTCCAGAGCTCTGCCCCCACTTCCTGCCTCTGCCTGAGCCATCAGAACACCTCTGTGACACCACCCCACTATTCCAGAAAGGCACAAAGTACAGGGACAAAGAGGTGTGGGACTGCCTTTTCTTCTGGTGTGCTCATCTGGGAAAGGTGATATTTCTGCAGCTTCCTTCACTGCATTTGGATTTTTCCCTCTCTGTGTTCTTTGTGACTTCATGTTTCTGTCTGGGAGAGGAAATTTTGGCTTAGTGTTGTCCAGAAATACTTTTTGTCTTATACTGTCTCCTGCAGCACAAAATTCTGATTCAAGCAACTGAGTTTAATGCAAGCCCCACTCTCTGCCATATATTCTTGAAACTAGATCACAAGACATATTAAGTGATCTGATTCACTCTGCTTCCCTCCTGACACAGAGCTGTCTTGGCAGAGGCAGATGGCAGCAGCAGAAGTTTTGCAGATGAAACCACCTGTGCACAGTGCTGTACAAAAGCCAACTTGACTTTATGTAACTCCTTGCACACAGTGCTGCCTCATGCCTCTGCTGCCATGTGGGCTTTGCCATCCCAGAGCTCTAAAAAGCTGCCAGAAGGAGCAAGACCAGTGAGTTTGTTGATTTTTGCCTTGTAGCTCCTATCCTGTACACTGGGAGCAGCAGGAGCAGCAGCAGCACCACACTGAGGTTTCCCCAGTAAAACAGGTAATTCCAAGAGCATCCTGGCACTGTCAGCAGCTGCCCACTGTCTACGGCTTTCACTGTGATTACAGCCTGCCCTGTTTCTTTAGCTTTCATCCCTTTCAGGGTGAGCAGAAAGCTGTTTTTTCAGTAGGCTGTACTTAGCACCAAGTCCTCAGGTGGCTGAGAGCAGCCTCTCTACTTGCAGCAGCCTTCCAGCCATGCTAGTGTGCCTCAGCAGAGCCTGAAATCTCTGTGGTTTCAAAGTGAGTTTGGTTTTGGCTCTAGCAGCTCTTCCACCCTCGTGCTAGGAGGCAGGAGTGTTTTGGGAAACAGGAGCTTCAGCTTGCTGGTTTGCATCCACCCCAGGTACAGCTCCCCATCTCCACCAAAACTTGGGCCCAGTATTCCCCCAGCTCACAGCACTGCTGCTGATCCCAACAGGAGCTGCTGCTGGAGACTGGGGACAGAATCTAGCCTTTGTTGAACATCTTGGAAAGAAAGGAAGCACAGATCTTTGTGCAAGTTAAATCAAGTCTGGTTTTCTGTGGAAAAGCAGAGATTGTGGTACACTGTGAGAAGTGTTTATTCTCCTGAGATAAATCTGTTCCTTTTTTTTTTTTTTTCATTGAAAATGTGGGGTATTTCCAAAAGCTGCAATTTGTCTTTTTTACTTTCAAAATGTGGAGGGTTCTTTTTTTTTTCTTTAGCTTATATACATTTTCTGGAAAAAACAATTGTCAGATTGTGTTAGAGAAGCTCCAACTTTGTGGCATAGATTTATTCCTTTAGATATTTTCATCAATGCTCTTCTGCTTTGTGTCTTATTTTCTTTGGTTGTTTGACAAACCTTTGGGGCTTTTTATATTAATGTCATGGTGGTCCTGATGTTGAACTAACCTAATTTTGCTGTGATGTGTAAGTTATGCAGTCACTATTTAACAATAACCAGAATTGCTTTTCTTATAATATTTTTTTGAGCACATAGCAGCAGCTTTGTTTCCCACAGGTCAATCCATTGACCTTAGTGTCATTCAAGCAAATTTTTGTGTTCGAGCTTGTTACAGCAATACATCCTAATATCAGATTAGGAGAGTCTGATGTAAAAATCAGACTTCCCTGGAAGATGCAAGAATTATTTGCAAAACAGAGAGTCTCTTGAGCCACAGTATATAACCATCACCCTTGTAAACACTATTTTTCTCATTCTTAGCTTACAAAAGATGAATTTCTGAATTACTACCATGGAGTTAGTGCTTCAGTGGACACTGATGCCTACTTAATTTTAATGATGAAGGAGTCCTGGAAACTCTGACTTTTGCTTTCATTTGTCCAAACTTCTTTGGGGCCACAGACTACAGATAAGGAAACACTGCTTAGTTTGTTGTGGACTTGATTTTTCCCCCAGGTCGCATCTGAGCAACGCTTTTGGAGCTGCACGATGGGGTGGCACCAGCAAGTGCCCAAGTGCTGGACTCTGACATGTGGCTTCGTGTTTCAGCAGGTGGCGCTTAGAAGCCAAGAAAAAGCCATCCTGACAGAAACCTGGAGCTGCCGCGTGAGCAAGGCATGAGATGGTCGATATAACCTAGACGTTGTGTTTTCTGGCATCATCGCTTGTTTTCTTGTGTGTCTGTACGTTAGATTTGTTTTGCCAATGCTGTGTGACACACAGGAGTGCTAATTTGGGTGACTTCATGATCACAGTAATAAGGAGGTGTTTGACTCTAAAATAATTTTTCACAGAGATGGTAAGTCTTCTTTATGCCACATTTTAGCTGTTTTTAAATGATAGCTTCAGAAAACCCACAACCACAGAGATAACTAGCTTGATTCAAAAGTGTATTGACTAAAATCCTACTGCTGCTCCCCCGAGGCTGCAGCACTACAGTATTGCTGTACAAATACAGGCCTTCAAATCAATAAACACTATTGCTAAGAAGCTGAGAAGGGGCTGTACTCCTGCCCTGCAGAAATACCCTGCCAGCATCACCAGGTGCCTTGCTGCCAGAAGAGATGGTTTCACAGTCATCTTCTGCCTGCCAAAAACTGCCCAGGATTCAGCCACGTGTCACTGCAGCAGTGATGGCCAAGACACCCTTTCACCGTTTATTTCATAGCCCAGACTTCATTGCACATCACATGCATGCAGCCACCCCTCCACCCTGGCAGGAGCAGCACTCCTGTCTCCTCACACTTGGCTGGTGTTGTGCTCTCCGCTGTCACACATAGCATTTGGGTGTGGTTTTTCAGCCTGTCCAATGAGGAGGAGAGATGGTAAACAAACTAATGCTTTAAGCAGGGGAAGACTGTCGCCTTGAGATGTAATTAGCATTTTTCAGCATCGTTAGAATTAGGCTGTGACTTATTGTTATAGATGACAAAAGTATAAGTTTATTTGTGTATAGCTACGAGATGTTTGCATAGTGCAAATGAGCTGCACACAGATAACACAGAAGCGACGATGGGAGAGCACCTGTGTGGTACCACAACTGCAGGAGAGGGGCTGGAGCCCGATGGGCACAGGGCAGACAGGAGCAGGCAGCTCCAGGCACTGTGTCATGAAGCAGCTACAGAGAAACCAGTGCCACCAAGCTGGGTTTGGGTGTGCAGCTGAGTAAGAGCATTGGAGGCAGAAAAGGGGAGAAGGAAAGTTGTACTGAACTAAAGAAAGTGCATGGAGTATGTGAAAGCTGAGCCATATTCCCGTGTGAATACTGAGGCAGATGGGAATTTGTGAACAGCTGTGGAGAAACTGTCTTGTAGGGTAAGAAAACTACTTGACAGGTTGCCCAGACATAGCCATGGCTGTATCCTCATATATGGACTATATATAACTTGGCCATAGACAGGAAGTACTTATGGTGTTTCTGGCTTTGGTGCATATTTGGCTTTATTTTTTTTTTCCACAAAACAAAGCTGAAAGTGATTATATCTGCATACATCCATCAAGTGTGTTACAGAATTACAGAACTGCAAAAATTGAAGGAAGCATTGCACATATTGCAGAGGGTTATCCTGATGTGCTTTTGCTTCTTCCTCTATCCCCTTTTTGATTGTTGCTGCCTCTGGAAGAAGGTATCATTCCAGTGCAGTCTGTCTGTATCTACAGTCACACTGTGCAAGTTCCCACAGTATAAGCATTTTCAGCAGCTCTTTTTCAAAAGAAATACCAGCACTATAAAGCAAATGAATGCTCAAGGCTTTACTCTTTTTCTTCTGCACCAATTAATGCTTCATCTGGCAATAAGCAGCAATAAAAACCATTCTGTAAAATGTCACTGGAAAGCCTTGAGCCAAATCCAAGGCCCCTTTGCACACAGTGGCTGTAAGGTTCTTCCCACTCGAAGGTTTCCCAGGTGCTGGGTGGAGGTGGAGGAGGTGGAGTGCTGTCTTGGGAAGGCTGATTTTGGCTTGATGTGGTCCAGAAGTGCTGTTTGGCTTGTACTGTCTCCTGCAGCATAAAATTCTGATTCAAGCATCCGAGTTTAATGCAAGCCCCACTCTCTGCCATATATCCTTGAAACTACACCGCTGGAGATTTTCAGTGATCTGATTCATTCTGCTGCTCTCCTGGCACAAAGCTGTCCTGGCAGAGGCAGATGGAAGCAGCTGAGGTTTTGCGACATCTCCATGACCAGTCAGAGCAAATCCGAGCAGCTCTGAGGATGAGAGCAGACTCTTTTCACCCTCAGACTCTGGGAATGTGAATGCAACTTGGTAAAGGAGAATTTCAAAAGCTAGAGGAACTGAGACTGCCCAGTGCGGTGAACCCCAATTCCAGGGTGCAACAAAGCAGTTTGGATGTCCCATGGCCACACCACTCTGCTGTCATGCAACCATGTGGCTGTAGCAGCTTTATCTCCACGTGTGTGCTTCAGAATGTGCAGCATCCAAGTAGGACTGTGAAGTGGCTCAGCCATAATGTAAAAAAAATAACAAATGCGATACTGTAAAGGAAAAAATGTCACCATGCCAAAAAATCAAAAAAATTAAATAAAAATTAAACAGAAGAAGAACCCCGACAAACAAAAAAAGATCCCCAGGCAAATTATAAGTTACTTTAAAAAAAAAAAAAAACATTAGGTCTTGTGATCACTGACAAGATCCATGACATTCCATCCATCTTCCTATATCAGACATTGCATGAGAACTCTGCCTGTCTAAATTCATAGTATTTGAGGGCAGTCACAGCCATTGGGAATAATGCCAGTAAACAAACACGGTCAGCCCAGCCTCTGGCCTGGAAAGCACTTACATGCTGCACTAATGCTTGCATAAGAGCTGCAGAAAAAGACAGCATCATGCAATTTGCAGCCCTAATTCAGCTTCTAGGAAGAGAAAGGACTTTTCTTTACATAGCTGGTACATGAATACTGAAGACCTCAAAAGTATTAGCAGAAATACCTGTGGATCCTGTAATTAAGGCTTAAGGGCAGATCTTTACCAATAGCAAAAAGTAGTGGCATGTAAGGTTTGCTTTGTATTCATTTGTGTCTCAAAAAAAAACCAAAACCAAACAAAACCAACCAACCAACCAAACAAACAAAAATACCCAAAAAACCAAACCAAACCAAACAAAAAACCCCCAAACAACAACAACAACAACAAAAATAGCCAACCAACCAACCAACCAACCAACCAACCAACCAACCAACCAACCAAAAAAATTAAATCCATCTCAGGAAACATCTCCCTAAAGTGGGTCCATGTAATGTTTTCTCTGGGCACTCAGCTAATTCTCAGTGTGGTACTCCAGCTCCTGAATCTCCAGGTACCTAATGCTTGATAGCAACTCTAATTTATTGTCTGCAAACTCATGGACTTACACTGACTGGGGGAGAGAACTCTTGACCCGCCAAATGTTTAAAGTGGATGGGTTCTATTTATATAGAATTTATTGCCATATTTCTTGCTAAAGCAGTAATAAGAGCTTAACTCCATAACCAAGAGGGTAACAAAAGACTTCATTAACTTCTACAAGACATGCTGTGATCCTCATCTGGGACTGCATTGTCACTGCTCTGGATTAATCAGATTTGAAGATTAAAATCAGGTTAACTTAAATTTAATTTCTGCTGCAGTGAAGACTGCTGGCAGCATACTGAATGCTGAGATAGGCTGCTTCTCACTGGAATGTGGGAGAACCCACTTCCCGGCAGGTATAGCATTGCTCTGTGAGCAGAGCGCGTGAGGGAGGTGGGAACTCACAGGAAAACAAGACAGAAAGCTTCAGCATTCTGCTGGTGTTGGAGGAAAAAAGACATGCTGTCATTCTTGTGAGATTTACTGAATTTTGTAGAAGTTGGACATGGTGACATAGGCTTCCTCATTGTTTGGTGATCTCATGTCACTGCTATGCAGCATCTGGGAAAGGGTGTCATCATTTAGGGGCTCTGAGTGGGGCTGGCCACAAGGATGCAGGGGAGGAGTGGAGGGAAGGTTGAAAGCATCGCTGTGCGGGGGCACCCCGCTGCCGTGGCACACCTCATACGTGCCAGAGCCACAGCTGCCCTCAGTGACTGCAAACTGGCTGCTGCCCAGGAGCCTGTGCAGGGCTTCGGCTGGCCAGACTCCACCGTAAGACACAGGCAGGTTTAGGCTGGTTTTGTCTGTCATTACAGGGATCATCTTCAGGTCTGATCCACTCCTGCATTTTTCTGGAAGGCTTGTCTCTGGAGCAGTTGATGGCTGCAGAAAATTTTCCAGTTCAGTTTTTGTCCAAAGGCCGTCCACTTTATGGATATGAACATAACCAAAACTCTCTGGATTAAAGCTTATATCAAAATTCTGTGTGGCAAAGGAAACAGAATAGTTGGTCACCAGTGGGTAGTAGCTTGAAAGAAAAGCTTCTTTGAGAATTTATTTGATTTTAGAAGGGTATTTATTATTTCTTTAACTCTAAATATAAGCCTGAGCAGGCTAAACAATAGGTTAGCTCAGAATAAACTATCACATGGCACTGTTAACCTGGATATATCCCGTGACCTCCTCTGGGGAGTGCCCCTGGAGAGTGTTTTATGCGCTATGCAGTGTTTCATAGACTTTTCTGATACATGCATCTATTACATGCGTGCAATTTTACAAGAAGGACTGTGCCCACCAAAGTGGTTTCTTTCAGTTCTATGTTCCTAACTTAGCAGAGAGGGAAGTAAAAATTTGCCACGACTTCCTGAAACACATTAGGATCCCTGAATTGGGGACCATGGGGGATGGGAGGCCTGACTTAGGCCTCCTGTTAAATTAAGAACAGGCTAATAATGCACCAGCTGGAGTGAAAAGCTCTGATGACTTTCTTTGTGAAAAGAACGAACTAGACATAAAGTTTTAAGGCAACAGTTAATCCCACATCTTATGGTTTGTAGCCATTGTCCATCTGGCTTTTAACTGGCAAAGAAGCTCATGTACTGCATGATGTGTGAACATGATCTGTGTCAGGGTACATGGACATCACCAGGGACGTCTGCCAAAGGTCTCATCCAGCCTCATGACCACAGTGTCATAGAATCACCAAAGCATCTTGGTTGGAGAGGAGCTCTGGAGCCCAACCTTCTGCCAGAAGCAGGAGCTGAATTAGGTTATTCAGAGCCCTACCAAGCCTCCCAAAAGGAGAACCTACCTTGTCTTTGGGCAGGCTACACAATGTTTAACTATTCTCACAAGAAATATTCTTTCCTTATATCTAGAAGCAGTTTGCCCTGAAACAGCACCTGCTTGTTGCCTCTGGTCCTGTGGCCATGTGGCCTTGTGGTGACAGCACCTCCCCCATCTCTCTATCTACACCTTAGGTATTGGAAGGTTGTAAATAGTATTTCCCTCCCCGAGCTTCCTTTTCTATAAACTAACTTAATTCCTTCAGGCTTTCTTCATAGATCAACTTCCCAAGACCTCTGTAGTTACTTTGCACAAGTCAATCCTCAAGCACTAAGTTGAATTTTGTGGTATTTCCATACCCTGGACTGACATCTGCATGTGCAAATGTGGAGTCTCTTCAGTGAAATGTAGAAGTAATTTCTGAAAGGTGCCCTAGTTCATGTAGAAAATACACATACTGTCTCTCATGAGTGTTAGTTTTGTCCCCAAGAGTCTATACTCAGGTGGAAAGAACTGTGTAAAGACATACATTTTTTGGCTTCTTGCATAGTTGCTCCAGCGTTTTTTTATGGTCAGGAAGGTTTGGCCATACAGCAGGCTTGATCCTGAAACAGCAACAGTAGACAAAAAGCAGCATAAGAGGGCTGTATTGAGGTATCAGAGGTTCATATTGCATCTTTTGTACTAGCTCTCAGAAGCCTTAGGGCTGACTGGTGTTATCCAGAATAAAGACAGAGAAGCCTCAGAATAAAACAGACAAGAGAGGAGGAGTTGTAAAGGTCACCAAAAAGTAATTGTTCTTTTGAGTGCACAAATTGTCACAGTTAAAAGAAGATACTTCACTAAGTACTGGAAAGGCAGCAAATTATGCTGGCAAAGAACTTGCTTTCGTCTAGCTGTGTTAACAGGGTTATGAGTGGTGAAACTGGTTTCTGCAAGTGCAAGAAGATGCTGTGGTTAAAGTGCAAATTTGCTGATACTTTTCTCTGCATGTTTACATAATTCAGAGACTGGCATATTGTCCCATTCCTTGGCCAGCAATTCCAGCTTCAAACAATTGTCCTGTAGCCTAGTTCCTTGTTCTCATTTTTACTGCCTTGATTAGCAAAGTTCTCCTGTTGTGCTGCCCGATACCCTCAGCTATGATGCATCTAGACAATATTGTCCTACTGATATTCAATTGCTGCAGTGATATAACTATATATGTGTATGAATATATATTTCACTTTATTTGTTTCTCTGTGTGGGCATATATATGCGCATGTATAAAACCCTCTTCTTAAAATGGAAATATCTGGGATCAAAAAGTCTCACCTGTTTTTGCTGCAGTTTTATATAAGCAAAACTTGTAGCAAAGTTAAAGAACTGCAGGTTCCCAGCAACAATAAAATGCAAGAACTAGAAATCTCAAGCTACCTCTATACTTGCAAATAAAATAGAACCAGGGCAGACAACTCCAGTGCCTAAAATGTTTCATTATTAAAATTGTTTGTGACATGGTTTGGCTGAGGTCTGCTAGCATTGGCCAGGTAATCCCCATGTGTAACCCAGGAATTAGCATAGCCCAAGTGCTGTCCCAAAATAGCGGCTCACACACAGCTGTCTCTCCTGAGCCAGGTGTCATGGACAGACTGTTCTGAAAGTCATTGGACAGTCCTAGGCTTTCTGTCTTGCAAGGAGTTCATCTTCTATTGTTAAACTTGGATTTTTTCCCTTCAGATTCTAGTTTCATAAGATTATCTATATATCCATCCATTTTCTTAAGCTTGTCAGCTCTAGTGAGCCATGTCATTAAAAACATATTTACAGTTATCTATCTACTGCTGTGTAACAAACACATGAAATAACCCTAATGCAGACCAAGAACTGCCTGGGTTCTGAATGTGTCTTCAGTCCCACTTCTGCCTATCTCGCCTCATGGCTGGCTGGGTGTGGATTTGGCAAGGCTGGTGTCTGACACCATCAAGTCCCTGTTGCAGAGGATTCTGCCCTGCTGCTCCTGAAAGCACTGCAGAGCAAACACCTCTCTGACAGACTGTGAAATGGAAAGAGGTCATCACCGTGGCTTGCTGTTTTCACACTTTTTGGGACTTTGTTGAAACCTGCAAATCGCTTTCTTTTCTGGGTTTTGCTTGAAAAACCCAGAAAAGTTTGCTTTGTTTGAGAGTCAAATTTGCCTCCAGTGGCACTCTGATTCTGTAAGTGGTTTGTGGTGACTTCAGCTCACCAAAGGTCCCAGTGTTTTGATCGCAAGACTGAAGTCTACTCAAAGTGGCAGGTAATCTTCTGTCTGCCAACACTGTCTCTTTTATTGCCCTTTTCTACTCTTTGCTTGCCATCAGCTTGATGGAGAGAGAATAGTTCACAAGTATAACAAGGAAAGCAATAAGGCTGCCAGAACAGGATAGGGTTTCAACACCTTTTCTGATACAAAGAGATTACCTGTTTTCCCAAAAAACTACGATCAGTGCAATCACAACAATGGACATCATGAATCCCAGGATGGAGATTATAACCATGACCACACTGCTATCTAAAGGAAAACAAAGAACATCAGCCAATGCATGTAATGTCTCACTCTTAAGCTGCCATAACTGTGATGTCTTTTCAGGTGATAAATTAGGAATTAACACCAATCATTGTACTTTCCTGTCACTGGGCTGGTGCAGTGGCTCATTTCTCCTGCCTCCATGAAGCAGCAAAAAGACAGTCTGCCAGAGCATCAATGCTTGGCTAAGCTTCGAGCTGGTTTCCCAGACTGGATTAAAGAGCTTGAAGCGTGCTGTCACCTCCAGTGCATTGAAGCCACCACTCAGCGTGTCCTCACAGCAGCACAGAAATGGCTTCTAACACACATTATGGTGAGGTGCCCCTGGGGACTGAAGGGACCCCCAAGGACTACAAGTAATTTATGTGCAGTGATGAGATATTATCCTGTGTTGCATTTGCGCTTAAAGAGTCATGTTTGCATACAAACCCAGAGTCCTGGAATGGGTTGTCTTTCACAGCTCTTTGTGCCTTACCCAAAATGCCTGGAGCAAGCTCTTCCTGCTCCCAGCAGGCCAGCCAGCAGCAAGCAGTGAGTCAGCCTTCATCTCCCTCTGCACCCACACCCTCATACTCTCATGGCAGCATTTCCTCTGACCTTATTGTCCTTGAATGAGATTTAAATTTTCATGGAGAGCCAGCCCCAGACCAGAGTGATCCAGCTGCTCTGTGAGTCACCTCCTTGGAGTGCCTGGTGTATGTGACGGCTGACCCTGCTGTGGCCGTGGTCTTTTCCCACTTTTTAATCCCTGCTGCTGCTGAGGTTGTCCAGGGAGCCCAGGGACCCCAGCTCTGCTTTCCTCCAGCTAGACCAAAGTGTTTTCAGCCCTTACAGCTCTCTGTTGAGTGCTGCTCTCTTGCTGTCCTGAAGGTCCTGGAAGTGCTCCATTCACTCCACGTGCCCTTAAAATAATCTCCGTCAGGCTGAGAACGTACTTTCAGCTCATACCATGCTTCATTTTCCAGGTTTTTCCCCAGCAATTTTACTTGAAGGTATCGTGACTCTATTGTCTAAACATACACACACACACACACACAAAAAAAAAATCCAATTATTTTTCCAGCAGACAGTGGAGAATTATCCTCGAGTTCAGCAAAATATGTGAGATCAGGTGCATCCCTGAAATACTGTGCTGTTTACTCCATCCCTCTGGCTATTACGCAGGTGCTTATCAGGGCATCAGCCTAGTTAAACAGCAACGTAGTCCAGCTAGTATTGAGAAGAGAGACAAATGCCGGGTAAAAGCTCTTTGGAAAACAGCTGCTAGTATTAACTGTGCTGTGTGACAGCTTACACTGCAGTAGGAAGTATATGCTTCCCTGGAAAGGCTCAGAAGAGAGAGGGGGGAAAAAATACATTTTTGCAGCATAAAAAGACAATGTCTGAAAGAGCAGTTACAGGGAAGAAGCTAAAATCCTGCATTGAAGCTCTGGTGCTCTTCATTTCAACGTACTTGACTGCCTGAATCAATTTTTTTCCCCTTTAAGTTCTTTGATGTTTTATCTTTGTATATTTTCAAGCCTAATCAACAAGAAGGGAGATTTTATCTGTGAAACAGAGAGCAGTTAATAAGCAAGGTCTAAGTGATGTCCAGGTGTGAGAAAAACAAATTACTTGTGAGTAGAATTGCCTTGTTAAGGTTTGGGTCTTGACATGCTTGGATGATCTCAGACCTGGGAGGAGGTTAACAAAGCTTGGGAATAAGGATGTACCACTGGTAATGGACACAAAGAGTGCAGAATTGATAGGCCATAATAGAGGACATTGGGCAGAACTCCCAAGATAAGGTAGAAAATAATGAAGACAACTCAGTGACTGCTGAATCAGCTCCAACTGGGCAGAAGGTAATTCTTGCAGGAGCAGATCACGGCTGCTGATTCATGGCCCACTGGGTCAAGAGAGCCACCAACGCAAACAAAGACAAAGACTGAGCCTGCGGCTAATTAGCATGAGAATCATTAACCGATAGAACCGATAGAACACAGAATACTTATTAAGAAGGGAACTGTGCAACTTGCAGCCAGTGACTACTAATTAGTCTGTTTGCTAAAATGTATAGATAGTAAAACGTTTTGGTAGTGGGTGTGCTTGATTTGTGGAATACCACTGAGCACCCAGGCTTGTACAACTGGAACAAATAATCAATGTCTCTCTCGAGTGTATCATTACGGGCTTGTTGCACTCTGGGTAACAAATCCAATTTTTGTGGAGAGCACTGTGTTCTCTCTGTAAAGCCCAGGTGTAGTCAGTGCTTTCAAACATCGTGACCAGCTTTTGGATGGCTGCCCTGGTGAGGGGAAACACAGAGAACCCTGCAGCTGGGCAGTCCAAATCAGACCCAGTTCACAGCCTCAGACAGCCTGAGGGCGGGAGAGCTGCAGGGCTGCGTTGGAAGCCTGGAAGGACTCAGCGACAAAGGGGACTTGAAGAAACTTGCTAAATAAGTAAAGATGTTCCCCATTTTACTGACTGATGAGCAGAGAAAATAAGAGCAAGACCACCAGAGCAAAGAGCAAACAGTCCAAGCACTTAGAATGGTTCAACACATTATGTCTTCTCTTCCCACTGCAAAGCCCAAAGGAATGAAACCTCTTTTGCGTGGTGAAACTTCCAAATGCCGAATGTTGCAACTTTCCAAGTTATCCGATGAAAAACTGCAGAAATGCAGATTTGATAATTTTTACATGGTATTGATAATTTTGATAATGTTTAATTTTGGAAATTACTGTAAGTACACTAATACATCATCACTTACCTTCCAAGTACCTTCTTTCTGCTGATAGGCCACTTGGTGTACTAATTTGCCATTTAAGTATTTCTTTGTTGAGTGTGGTGTACGGTAATGAACCAGGTATTCATTTGCCTCCCTTTCATATGTGATGTTTACAGCAAATGGTGCTTCAGGCTTAACTGAAAATGACAACAAACCAGGATATAACAAGAGCAGAATAATGTTATTAGAAAATAAACAGGGTTTGAAATATAAAAAAAAAGTCCACTGCAAGTTACAGCCCCTCAAGGAGACCTGTCTTGAGCAAGAGCTCTCCTGAGCTGGGCAGCCCCCATGCTGAGCCCCAGTTCATGCTTACACCCTGATCCTGAGAAGTTAATTATGTTTGGGTTTGAAGCAGGGGAAACACAACTCTCTGATAACACCCCAATCCAGGCTATGTGCCTTGCTAAAACACTATTTTATGCTGCCTCTATGTCATCCTTATTGGCACTTAGGCTTTGTGCTGGGCTATTTTTTTCCCCAGTAACTCCTATAACTTTAAAAACCTCCAAAATATGAAGTGTCTCACCAATTTCAGTTATAACCAGACTCCTGCAGACCCTTCTCTTCATCTCAGAGTACATGCAAACATCTCTGTTTGAGAGTATATCATTGAATTGTAAGAAGAATGCATCTTCCTGTTTCTTCATGTTGGAGCAGGCATAATTGTTGTCTTCCTTGGTACTGTTGGACAAAGGGACACCCTGACGTTAATTTCTTCTCAGTCTTACTGCAACTTGACTACTTACTATAAGGGATGGATCCTACTTGCTCATTTCACTTTAACTGAAGCGAGATTCCTCCATGTGAAATCAGAAATAATACCATGCAAATAAGGAGTTTGAGAGATTGATAGTGTTTTTCCCTTTGGTCTTTGAGCACAATAATAAAATGTTGTGAATCACATTAAGAGTCGTGGAGCTCTCGAGGAAAAAGTGCAATTATTTAATTGGAGGTGTATGTGTTAAAACATTTGTATCTTTAAAAGTTATCTTAGTCTTGCTGCTAATTTTAAATTCAGGGCAATAGATTTTGATGCTCTGTGAAGATAAAGAGAAATTTCTTATTGACTTAAGTGGTAGCAAATAGGGGGTCAACAGTCAGCCTGGCCATGAAGGAGTCACACGACAGTTCAGAGCTATTTTTTCCATTTCTGTGGCTCCCATGTTTGAGAACTGTCATAAAACTTTAATCAAAATCCACAATAAGTCCCATGGAAATAGAAAAATTCTAATAAACTGAGGGGGGAAAAAAAGGAATTAATTAGTGATTAGTATAAAAAGATTTACAAAAAATATCCACTTCTTTTGTTGGCTGCCAAACAACTTTCAGTTTCAGGAAAAATGGGAAAAGGGAAAAGCATCAGTATGCTCAAGAAACCAAATTTGATCTTCTTCAGCTCAGTGAAACAGTGAAAAGAAAAGGTGTAAAGAGTTTCAAGGTCTCAATAGGAAGTGGACGTGACTGATGTGTTTGGTAACTGGTGGAGATTTGTGTACTTGTTCTGGTGTATTTCTTCCAAGTCTGTGTGGACAAAGGCAATAGCTGAGTTTTTGTCTTAATCTAGATAAAGGCATTTTCTCTGATGTGGAAAATTAACCTTCTGCTAAATAATTTTCTGTAGCAAGGATCTGTGTCTTAAAAAACCTTTTTTAAAATGCCATTTAATTTAAAGGAAAAGGCCCTCAGTTCATTCTGGGCTACATCCATAATTACAGTCATTCCAGAGTAACAGAGGCAAGATCAGAGCTCTTGGAGACCTTATAATCCCCTTTAGAGACCCTTCTAGCTTGCTCTTCTTCTTATTAGGGAGTTATGTTCTGCTTCAGTAAACTGTTCTTCTTCGCTGAATATAGTACTCAAACTTGGCAAAACACTCTGAAACAGGATTTTGTGTAGCTTTGCTGTCCCTGTTTCCCTGCATGTGGCAACATGACTCACTCGTGCTCAGCATTTCACTTCCCAGGTGCTTGCAGAAGTACAGACTGACAGCACTTACCACAGAGACAGGGTATAGTTAGTGTTGTAAGGAGGCATTTCGGTGAAATTGCAGGTCAGGCTGCTAAAGGAGTCCTTAATGTCCAGCTGGCTGAAGCAATCAATGTCAAAATTGTCTGGTTCGTCATCTCCAAGAGTCCCTAAGGAGAAATTCACAAGATGTTACCGAAGTAAGCCTGTGAGTGTATTTGATTTGCAGCTCCATTGTATAGGAGGTTATTTCTTCATGTGGTTGCCTGAAAGAAAGAGGATCAACCCACCTGTTTTGTGAGAAGCAGAGAAACCTTGTTCAAAATGAAGTTAAAAGCCATTTACACCTTTCAAGGTTGTTCTCCTAGCATGCCAGTGAAGTCCACCCACTTGCAAGAGTATTTTGGTGCTGTGAGGCAACCAAGCCACATTTTGATTGTACTGAAAAGCTTTCTGAAATGTCATGAATTTGTGCTCAGGAGGGAAATCTCAGACTTTCTGCCAGAATGCATGGCTTCCTGCAAATTTGCTTCAATGACTAATAACACAATCATTATTTGACTAAGAGCAGAATTCTAAAATCCTACACTTGGCAGGTATGAGACCAGTGATGCAAAAACTGATGCTTCTGAGAGGAGTCCTCTATGGCAGAAACTGCCAGTTCAGCCTCATTTCACTCACTTCATTTCACTCAGTTCATTTCATGAAATTCCCAAGTGGATGGGGAAAGGGTTTTTGCCATGACCCCTTGAATGGATCCTAGGGACAGGAATGCCTCTGACTCCTTTCACCCATGGGTTAAGGGTAGCTGTCATGATATGCAAACCTCTTTCCTGAGTCAAGGGATTACCCTCGATTCCCTGCTCAGTCCTCTGCTAACCATTCCTCAGACAAGTCCTTGTCATGTGGGGCACCTGATACAGTGAGAAATAGAATCAAAAAGTCAAAGAAAGGTTTGGGTTGGAAGAGATCTTAAAGATCATTAGTTTCACCATGGGAAGGAATTGACAGCCACTAGATCAATTTGCCCAGAGACCCATCCAAACTTGGCCTTGAACTCTTCCAGGGATGGTGCATCCTGTTGCAGAGCTTCACTGCCCCCTGAGTATAGAATTTCTTCCTAACATCTAATCTACATCTCTCCTCTGAGAACTTTGAAACTGTTCCTCCTTTTCCTGTTGCTATCTGCTGCGGGGATGTCAGTGACTCACACAAATGGATGGGGAAATGCCCATTGAGAAATCTCCAATGGAAAATCTCTCCTGGAGAAAACAATGGTCAACCCTTGCTACTGGTGTCAGACTTTGAGTAAGAGAGGAAGTTCAGAAGTCAGCCAGGAGTGCAGAGAAACATGCAAAAGCAGTGCAGGCAGAGGCTAGGAAGGTGACTGCTGAGACCAGCATCTGTGATGGGATGGGAGCATCTGATGCTGCACTAATCCAGAACCCATGGGCAGATCTCTCCCCATGAGCTAAGATATAAAGGCCATGCAGCACCACAAGCAACTCGTGCTAAGACATTATTACTGGTCTCCTCAGCACAACTCAGGGAGCCCAGACCTCTCTGTAGGACAACAAATGCAGTGTCCTCTGCTAGTATTGCTACTTTGAGGGGAGAATAGCACAGACACACAGACACAGACAGACACACACACAGACAACAGATACAGACACAGATGACAGACACACACACAGACACAGATAAAACAGGTCCTGTACAAAGCCACTGTATTTGACCATCACATTCAAGACAGAGACACAGAGGTCAGCCCAACTCTAGAACAAGCCTTGCAGCAGTTTCACACAGGTGACAGTGTTGTCCAATGCTGCCTTGAGCCATAAGGGCAGACAAATCTGTACAGAAATATGTACCACACAGAGTAAATATGGGAAAAGGGAATTTGTGTATTTGTGGGTAAAAGTGTGTACATAAAAATATATGTGTATTTAAAATTCAGGGGATACCAAGTAAGCTGAAATGAATCAGTGTAAAATGGAAAAAACCCCACCATATTTTATACAGATATATACACCCAAAGATGACATGTAGAGATATGTCATGTTTTAAGACTCTCTTAAGATTTCCTTGCCAAGAGACTTGTTTTTACTCAAGGCAATATTAAAACTTAACGATAAGGATGACTAATCTTCCTTTTTATATGACTGCTTGGTGATCTCTGTATATGCAAACTATATATATGAGATTTTGCATAAACACAAAAAACTGTCAATCATCTCATTAATAAATGGCTTATCATAAAAAAATCTTTCAACTATTCACTACTGCTTTGCTGAAAAGTTTCAGAAATTTAAGCTAATTCTTTATCAGTCTGGTTGCAAAATGAAAAGAAAGAAAAGGTTTAGTCTTGCATTTCAAACAACCATTTAAGGTTTAACCAATACAGTGCAGCTTTGGTGCCACACTGGAAGGAAAACTGACTTTACCTCTTAGACACTGAACTTTCACATTGTGATTTCATAGTTCCTTATTCATGGAAATAACATTATAACTGTGGAATATATGATAATTAAACCTCATGAATAGCATTATGTAAGCAACTTGAAATGTTATTTCTGCTATGGTTTTTCCATGGGCTGACTAATTCTTTGTCAGACGTAAGTATGCACGTAGCCTCAGCCTCACTTCTGCCCTAAATCTGAGAACCACCATGCACAAATGTGTTTGCTGTGTGAGTGGTTTTGATGAGTCTGACATGACTCATACTGCTAAGGACTCTTCACTCAATTAAAAATTTACAAAACTATTGTAATATTTGCCTTAAGAAGCCTAGATCAGACAGAGCCATGAACCTGTCTCTGCTGAAATCAAGGCAGGGCTTGGGAGGGAGCAATTCTAAAGTGGGATAAAAACTGCACTCATAGCTACAACCATGGCAGGTCCTTCACAGAGGTCATTCTCTCTTGGGTTTGGAAAACACCCAGCAGGATGGTTCAAACCACAGCAGGAATCTCAGGAGCCTTTGCAAAGAGAAGGGTGTTAGCAGATGCTAAGGATGTGCTTCAGCTTTATGCTCTCAAGCTGCTGGTACTGGCAACAACATGTGACACCAAGGGCACAGCTGAGCACTGACTGTCTCCATGGACAGAGCTCTGTGAGACCTCTAGCGCTGGATTCAGACAAAACCTGCTTTAATCACAACAGTTTAGCTATGGGTTAGATGAACCATACAAGTGTGGGTAGGAGGACCACTGGAGGCATCCTGCCCACGAGACCCCACGGCCTCCCGTGCCCATCTGCACCTGCCTGCCTGCCTCTTCTTAGTTCTGCCTGTAGCTCTCTGAGAGCTTCTGGGGATCCCCACCACTCCTGCCAGGTTGGGGGACAGCAGCGGGGAGGCAGCCTGGTGCTCAGAGAGAGTGGAGGAGATGGAGGCAAGTGCTGCAATTAGCTCTTCCCTCCTCTGCTCATAAGGATGCCCGTCAGGGCAACTTCATGCCTGAGCTGGCTAGTGGCACTTTGTCAGGACGCAGAGCAAGGCAGAGAGGTGAAGAGTGAAAGTCAAATATCTGTCATGGGTGATTTTACCCTGGATTTCTTACGTTGTTGGCCAAGCCTAGGAGATTCATAAAGAAATCATAAAAGCTGCTATTTGCTCAGTGGGGATTTTCTGAATCTGTTTGTCTTTAACTCTAAGGAAATTATGATTTACTCATGTTAGTGACAAAACAAGCAAAGGTCTGATCATATCTGGTTTTGGAAAGTCCTGAAGAGTTCAGTGACACCAACAGTAAATCACTAACATTGAACATCCATCACCATAGCTGCTTTCCAAAGCTATGTCTAAACAGCTGTCAGTTGTATGAATAAATGACAAATAAAAACCTGGTGGTCAGATGCAGTTCTGAGCCAGTCCCTGTTTTGTTTTAATTGAAAAACTTACCATGCATATCCTGTCTGTGTACACATGGATGTATGTACAGTTGTCTACATTCACTTGTTACAGGACATAACACCCAGGGGAAAAATGAGAATCCCTAACTCATAAGAAGAGATAGCATTTTCCTCCTGAAAGCTGAAAACTCTTTTTTTCCCAAACAGTGGAGTGCTGAACTACCAGTAACTAAGTGATAGCCCATGTCCTTCAGGCATAGTACACAAACTCTTGTCACTGCTGTTTGTTTCGTATCAGATAAATAAGAGCTTAGCAGATCTGTGGCTGAATCTCTAAATCAAATTTTTCATCTCCCTGTTGAGAAAAGGAATAGCAGCCTGAAACACTGGTTTTATTGCTGCTTATTATGCCTTTATATTTGATCTTGATGCTGCTGAATAATTTTCACTTCTCTAAATGAGATTATAAACTCTACAATAAGGCTAAATTTAAATTGTTGATAATTTATAATTCTTTGCTGAGTGTAGGGAATGAATGTTGTCAGTGATGAGCTGTGAGAATCCCCTGTCTGAGTTGCTACATATACCATGCTACGAGGGAGACTGGGACTATCTCCCAGACACAGCTGATGAAATTGCTTAAAGAAAACCTAAAAGTTTGGCTTTTGAAGTGGAACAGTTTGGGCCAAGTTTGAGTTACATGTAAACATTTTATTTGGAGGAGACTGGTAAGAGCAAGAGAAGCCAGAACCCCACACGTCTCTAAAGGCAGCTCAGAATGACCATGGGCTGCAGAAGGGTGAAGTGGTTCCCTGTTCCCAGGCATAACTCCTCACATGCACACTAGCTACAACAAGGATTAACAGGTCTGGCCCTGCATGTCCTGTGCATACAGTTATGGTCTCCCTTATTTCATATGGATTTGAATGTTACAAAGACAGCAGATTTGGGGATTAAATTAAATAGGTATCCCCCAGCTCCACATCAGGCACTGGCACTAAACAGTTACTGGAAGTTAAAATATGAATGTATTTAACCAGACAGTTGCATTTTGGAGCTCTTAACTGAGGTTTTTCAAGATCATACGTGAGCGGAAAGATGAAGATGAAATGACTCACCATCACCGTCTGCTGAGGTGCAACCACTTTCCCCAAGAGTGGTGTGAAGGAACATGGCGAAAATGCTCAGTACTGCACTGGGCTGTGTCATCCTGAGCACGCTGCATGTGTGCAGTGGGGGTGTGTGGGAAACCCGCGACGCTCCTTTATAGCCGGCACCAGCAGCCCCACAGCCTGCCCGCGGGACCTCAGCGAGGGGAAATGTAAACATGCCTACGCACAGCGGGGCTGCTGGCAGCGGGCAGGAAGCCAGAGTAAAGATAATTGCTGAGCTTTTATTGTGAAACAGCTTCCCGCTTCAGAGCTGAGCACGTTCTGGATGAGGCCTGCCGACCCATTTGGGCAAACCTGGTGAAGTCCAGCGGGAAAGCGAGCATGTTTCATGGGAAGGACTGCTGACTCGGCTCATGTGATTTGTGCTGTTAGCTTCCTTGAGAGCACGCTTTAGTCCTGGCATCCGCTTTGCTCCCAATAGAGGCGGACAGGTCCAAGTGAGAAAAATCTTTCAGGGATGAAACATTAAGTGTGATTGCTTTTGTTTATTCTTTAACTACCAGCATCAAAGCAGCATTACCAGCAGGTGATTCTTTACTTTTGTGAGACCCTACCCGGACCACTCCATTCAGCCCCAACATGAGAAGGATACAGATAGGTTGTAGTGAGTCCAGAGGAAGCCAGTAAGATGAGGAGAGGGCGGCAGCATATCTCCTGCTCAGACAGGCTGAGAGAGTTGGGGTTGTTCAGCCCAGAGAAGAGCAGGCTCTGGAGAGACTTTATCATAGCATTTCAGTATGTAAAGGATGCTTACAAAATGATGGAGAGAAATTATTTATCAAGGCCTATAGTGACAGGACAAGGGGCAATATTGTTAAATTAAAAGAGAGTTTCTTTAGATTGGACATAAAATAGAAATTCTTCCCTGTAAGGGTGATGAGGCTCTGGCAAATGTTGCCCACAGCAGCTGTGGTTGCCCCATCACTGGTAGTGTTGAAGGACAGGCTGAATGGAGCTTTGAGTAACGTGGTCTTGTGGAAGGTGTCCCTGCCCATAGCAAGGGGGTTGGAACAGGATGAGCTTCAAAAGTCCCGTTCAACACCAAACTTTCTGTGATCCTATGAAGTCCTGCATAAGGCAATTCTGACACAGAAAACCTGTGATTTGAAAGATTGATCCTGCAAAACCTGGTTCCTGAGAGCAAAGTGGCATACCTCACATGTTTTTTCAGGCTTTGGACAAAGCAAAAGCAGAAAGTAAAAGATAATAAGGTGTTAACTATTTCCTTTGCACACTTTCTGTGGCTGAATACACCGACGCACACTAGAGCGTAAAGCAGGGCCGTGCACAGGGCTGACTGATGTGGCTAACTACAGGTGAGCTGAAGACCTGAAACAGAAGAGCAAGCTCTGGCACAGCCCTGGCTGCACCAAAAAAAGCTTCAGGTTGGAGGTGTAGAGGAAACTGAGGGCAAAGTTTGTAGCAATGCCCAAGCAAACAGAAAAATGTTGACACTATAATAAGGAAGTCCAATATGGAAGCCCCATCAGCTCTTTTATTTGCAAGGAGATAATTCAAAATGCTTACCAAGGTGATGAAAGTTCAGGTCTCATAGCTTGAAAAGTGTCCTTCTTTCCAGGACATCAGGGTCTGTCCTGCAGTCTCTTGCTGCCCTAGGCAAGGGGCAGTGGGTAGTCAAGGCATTGTTTCTGTGCCCACCCACACGAAGCAGGAACTGGACATGACACAGGGGCGATGGAGTCACTGGAAGTGGCACCACCACAGCCTGACTGACCCTCGCTCAAGAGCTTAACTTCTTTTACAGAACTATTTGTATCACTGCCAAATTCACACGGTATCCCTTCAAGAAATTCCCTCTTTCTGAGTCAGCTGGTGGGACTTCAGCAGAAATTTGTATTCATCTCTCATGCCCAGGTTTTCTGTGCTAGAGCAAAGGACAGTGCAGCCAAATTTGAATTAGTGAGATTGGGTCCTGGTGACTTCTCACCCCCAAGCAAGGGGCCTACCCCTTGCTTGCTTTAGAAAAGATTGAGAATTTCAACGCCTTTCTTAATCATCTTCTTTATCATACTATTCTACAAACCCTCAAGGTAATTTTACTGCATTTTCAGCCAGAAATTTCATTAAAGGAGGAGTCTCCTGTGTTAATTGATCACTCTCCAGAAATGACACCTTCTCACTTTAAATTTGTCTTGTTTATAATTGAGTGGGCTATCACTTTGATCTTTTTTTTTTCTTTTTTCCTGTTTCAGTTGGAGCAAGCTAATAGAAAAAAGTCTTTTCAGACATAATATTTTTGTTGAACATGAACAATCTTATGATCAGAACTGTGCTGCTCAGGGGATTTCCATGTTGTCATGGCTGCATTTTGGTTGGGTGGGGAAATGAGGGACCACAATGAAAAGAAAAAAAACCCAGTATTGAGAAAACCCTGAAGCAAAAGTACATTTTGTTTTACTTCTGCACCTGTGCTTCAGAAGCTGTATGATTTCTAGGAGATATTTGAGTCTATTGTCTCACCTTGTTGCCTTTCTTTAAAGTCTAGGACATAGGAAATGAAATCTGTGAGCCTAAATCTTAGGACAGCTGAAGGTCTAGTACCCAGGAGAGGCTAAAAGAAAGCTGGATTCCTTTTCACTTGCAATAAATTTACACTGCTTCTTCCTCCTAGTTGAAGGTTCCACAATAAACAAATCAAACCAACGACAACAAAACCAACCCACAACAAAAAACCCCTCCAGTTTAAACAGTAAGTTGTGAAGGTCCAGCAAAATGTACCTGTGCTTTATCGGTATGCCAGCTCTCTTTGGGTCCCAGCACACTGGGTCCCACCAGTTTTAATGATTTCTGAGTCATCCTAGACACTCTTACATTTTTAAATTTCTTACATTAACAAAGTCCAGGTTACAACCCCCATGACTGTGAAAAGAAGTTTTTCTAGTGCCCAGTGGTGCATAAATGTGTGCTGTCCACACCACTCCGCCCCTAAACACTTTCTGCTGAGCTCTACATATCCTCCAGTGCTTTCTTGGATTATCACTTTTGTTGCAGCTATTGACTAACAAGGAAAGTCATCCACAGTTTAGCATCTCTCTTTTTCTCTTATACTGTTTTTTAAACTCACGTTTTTTTTTTTTTTTCTCCTGAGGACACAAAAGTATATTTTTATTCTGTTTTGCCTCCAAATAATGCAAAAGGCTTCTGCACACATGCTAAATTTAAATCTGCTATCAATATCTGTTTAGAAAGGTGAAGTGAGTAAATCCCTTCCTTCTATCAACAACATTTCCAAACACTCAAGTTCAGAGAACTCCCAGAGCATCTGTGAGAGACAAGTGGAGCGGATCCTGCAGACACATCCCAGTAAGCAGCACTGGAGACAGGACACGTGTACACTGATGGCTGGAGAATACAGACATCCCTGTGGTTGAGGAGCTCTGCTGGTATGTCCTGTCAGATACCCACGGGTACCTATGGTTCAGCTTGGGACTGGGGGGGAAAATTTTCTCATGTTGGTCATCGCTGGCAGGAGCTGTTGGGCTTCTTGGCCCTCTCTAAGGCATGGGGGTTCCTCTGTTCCCTGGGATGTTAATAAATTATCTCATTTTATTACAGAGTCTCATTATAACTTGTATTTTGTAAGTGCTTGAACAAACTTCATACTTAGATTTTTAATTTTTTAACCAGATGTGCCAGGAACCAGAAATATTCCAGTCAGGTTTAGATGTGAAGAAAAGGACTTCTACATTTAAAAAAAAAAAAAAAAAATCGGAATCTTTTTTATTTTGTTGCTTCCTGACATTCGTTGTTCTAACCTGTTTCAAAAACTTTGTTCCATGTATCTTCTCCCTGGTGGAGGCATCTCTCGACAGCTCCTCAGCTGAAGGTCTGTGTGTTAGCCTCGGGCTGCTCTAAGAAGTGTTTTGCTGGCCCAAGAGCAGGAGTATGTGGGAGCCAGTATTGCTTAAGGCAACATAGTCATGAGCATAACTTGAAGCCTTGGGTGAAGAACAAAACTCTGAGCTTAAATGGATTTACTCTGCAAGACATTGTGTTTCACTTATCGCCAAATTACTTTGGTCTGCAGAGTATGAGAGCAATGCAGAGTGGAAGATGCACAGTTTGTCACCACATGGACCTGAAGAATGGAGCCATGTATGACAAAGAGAAGAAATTTCTGGAAGTTTTTTTGAACCTTTGTCTTTGAGGTTTTGCTGCTTAAAATTGCTTTGAACTTCCTTCCCCAGGACTTGTAAGTTGGCACCATAATAACAAGGAGGACTGTTGTACTGACGGAAACACACAGAGAAGCTGGAAAAACATTGCTGGCTGACGTGTAAAGCAGGAGGAACTGATGTGCACTTTGGTCAGGCATTCAAATATTCTGAGATCAGACTAAAACATAACAGGATAGGCTGAAAAAGGTGAAGTTTTTCTTTCTCCTCTCCTTACATAACAGACACAGCAACAGCAGAAACAAGAACAGTTATATTAATAGTTCTGTTCTTCTTTTATTTGCTTGCTAATTTCTAAGTCTTCAGGATGCTCAGGATATTATTTTCAGCTTTCCTCTACAACAACTGGAGTTTAAGCATAAAGTCATGAAAGGCTAAATTGTTTCCACATTACTTGTTTCAAGTCTAGAAGAAGAACTTCAAGATATATTACTCCCTTTTGATATCTGGTAGGAGAGCATCTGCCATAGGAGAGCACCTGTACTTGCTCATATACATTTTTCAGACAGAATGTTAGGCCAAAACCCTATCATTGTGGTGACAATGAAGCATTTTGTGAATGCATTTTAATTCTGTAAAATGCTGCATTCTGTCCCCTGCAACTTTCAAATTAAAGTTTTGGATTTTCATTCTTTTTAATGAATTTGATTTTAGAATTGTCTTTAGTTTTAAAATCTAAATTACTAAAAATTGATTTGCTTTCATCTGAATACTTTCTTTAAGAATCTGTCCACACCAGCTGTGGTTGCTTTTGGATATTTAATATCTCATCACAGCCTGCCTTCATGCAGACCCCATTCCAGAAATGAATGCCAAGGGAATGTAGGAGGCACAATTCCAATATATGACTAGTCCATGACTCAGAGCTGAACTCTTTTGTAAGCTTTAGATGAAAAACAGGCGTAGACCTCAGCAAACAGGAAAAAGGGAAGGAGCAAACTGAGGCAACATGATTGCACATCCCCGTAAAACAGAACAGATGGACATAAACCATCTTGAGGAAGCTGAGGCTGGTGGCATGTGTGAAAGAGCAAGAGAAACCTGCAACAGTGTTTGTAATATTTATGTTTAATGTGCTCTGGATGGGGGGCTTTGCCATCGCCAGGTCAGCAGGAGGGAGGTGGGGACAGTGCATCGAGTGAGCGCGGCAGCAGCCCCTCACTGCTCCCCTTTGCCTCCTGGGCAGGCACAGGATCCTTGTCTGCCTGGCACAGTCCAGGGTGCGAGCACTGCCAGTGTTGGCACCTGCACTTATGGAGGTGAATGACAGTGGGAACTGAAACCTCAGAGAAAACAACCAGTGCCAAGTGCAGGTGTTGTGGCAAAGCCAGGATGCCCACGGCCCCCAGGGAGCTGGGGATAGGTGGAATGGGAAGGACCATGGCTGCTGTGCTGAGTGCCCTGATGAGAGCCTGACCCTGTTGATGTTTGTCCATTCACAACTTTTCCATGGGTTTTGTGCTGCAGCCCTTGGATGCCAACCCCACTCTGCGCAGGTCCTCATCCCTGCTCCTGGAGAGCCCTCAGGGAGAGGCAAGTCCTCCAGGGATGGGCTCTGAGGAGGACAATGGGTTTCTAAACCAAGGTTTGTGCTGTTTATGTGGATGTGAAGTGGATTTGGATTGCAGCTTGGGTGGATCATGCTGCTGAAGGCAACATTTAATACCAGCATTAGGTCCCCTTTGGTTTTCCTTGCACAACTCAGCACATCTCAGTCTTCCAGTGGCTCAGCAAGCAACACGGAGGAGGCAGCTACAGCCATGCTCACTGTAAACCACAGGATAACAGATAACTGGTTAAATGTACCATGGTTAAAGGTAGCCTCGTTGGTGAGGCTGAGCTCACTAAAATATTTTTAAGGCTGTTTTTTATAAAACATTTGCCTTAAGCAAATAAGCACTAGATAAACATTAGATAACAAACAGTCACAAGGAAGAGTAATAATTTCAAAGCTTTAAGATTGAAATATGTCTAAGAATCTCTTCCCTGGTATAAAACCAACTTAAAAGTAGAGGAACTGGGAAAATCAGACCAGAAAATGAAATTGCAACTGATTGTAAACAGATATTATCAACGGTAACGAAAAAGTATATATTTAATATGATTTGGTTTGGTCCAAGTTTTATGCAACAAGATGCTTATATATGCAAAATTAATTGCATCCATATTGTGCCAATTATATAGGAGTAATGTCTGAGATATCATTAGATTGGTATCTGTAAACTGCAGGAAAATATATGTGACCTACCTGAAAGATTATCCTCCTTTTAAAATATGAATGTGGGGGTACGGAAATCTCTATAACAGGGAAAAATAATTACACAATTTCTCCGCATTCATGATGCCGGATTAGCAAGGAGAATAAGAAATATGCAGATAAGGCACTGATTGCAGAGGGCTGTGACAGGACCCCAGCTGGCAGAGCTAGCGTGCAGATCTGTTGTCATCTTGTCATAACAGTGAGCACTCAAAACCAGCCAGAGATGTTTTCACATTTGGAAATGCAGAAACTCCATCAGATTTCAATGCTGCCTAGGATAACACAGGATGCATTTTCCAGGCTGGCTCTCAGCACAAATACCAGCAACAGGCTCTACTCTGCCCACCGTGTCCTTTGGGAAGCCTCTTTCTTTTAATCTTTGTTAAAGCCTGCTCTGGGCTGCCTTTGGCTGTCTACATTCCTGCTCCAAAATTCCCATTTTCTTTCTCACTCCCACCCCTCCCATCCTTCCCTGCTCCTCATACTCCACACTTCTCTGGTCAAGCTCAGGGGCAGAGCTGCTCTTCTCACATCCCCCAAGGCAGGGTGTACATCTGCAATCTCAAGGCCGACAGGCAATGCTTTGCCCTGCTCCTGGCAGGGCAGGGAACAAAGACTTCTGTTCAACCACTGAAACAAAAGCGATGAGCCATAGAGATAATGCAGACCTGCTAGACACCTCCCTAAATCTGAGGGACACAGACTTATTTTCTTCATATTTTCATTTCATTTTTAACTGTCTTCTTCTCCATACTGATCAAAGCAGGCAAAACCCCCAAACCAAGGATGATTAGTCTATCCTTTTCTAGAAGATTGAATTGGTCTGTGTTAGTAACGTAAATAAATGAAACGTGACCTAGAACTGAAATCTAGAGCTGCAGTGTCTCCTCAACAGAAATCTAGTGGGGTCTAGCAGGTCTACACAGCACAACAGAACACTGTTCAACATATTATTATTAATAATAATATTATTATTATCATTATTGTTGTTATTATTATTATCCTCATAATTATTATTCTCATTCTCATCATGTTGTATTTTTAATGGTACTTCTTTATGAGGGATTGCTGTGACAGTGACTGTCTAATTTTTAGTCATATGGGACTAACAAGCCTTTACAGCTCTCCTTTGCTTCACACTGAAGTATATCAGCAAGGTGACCAAAGATATGCAGGGAATTTCACTGAAGCAATGCAGAAAATGTAAGAAAGAATATAATCCACTTCAGTGAGAATTTAATTTTATCTGAACTGGAGAACTGGGTGAAAGGTACAATCAGAAAACCTGCTCCCAAATATGCTCAGCTTTCAGTGTGATATAGAAACTGGCCCAGCAATATTCTCAGTTCACAGTCCATCAAAGATTAGGGGTACAGACACCACTTCTGATGCTGTACACCTGTAGTTACAAAAGCTGGTTGTTATCCAGCATTGTTAGCCCACAGATCTGAATCCCCTAATCTGCTGAACTGAGAGGTGGGCTCAGAGCACTCTGTGTCAGCACAGCTGCACCACCACTGCTGTTCATGTCCTGCATCCAGACAAGATGTGCTCCACTGTGTGCTGTGAATGTAACCTGAGACTTCCCAAGGTAAAACAGACTGTACTGATGTGGTCTGTCCTGCAGCACAACTTTGTCCAAAGAATATCACTCTCTCTTTATCAGTTCTAATTGTGGTGCCTGAATTATTACATTGCTTCTTCTCAAGACCTGAAGTGAAAGAGGAATTACTGCATACCTGTAAACTTACCTAAACACAGCTTTCAGACAGCAGATCTTGCCTACTTTGGTTTATAAAAATAAATTACCAGAAATCCTTAGTCATACAGTTAACTGCAATCAACAATGAAATTATCATTTTATCATGTTTTTGAACATGTAAACTAAACTATAAGGCTTTAAACTTCTCACTCAGTAAAACAGGTCTTCCTGACATCAAATTTTCCTGTAGCTTTTTGCTGAAGTGCCCAGAGCCAGACACAATACTCTCAATAAGAGTCTCACTAAATCTTATGTAGAGGGATATTGTCACCACTGCAGTTCTCCACATTCTAGTGCTTATAAACTCATTCTGCATTTACTGGTAACACCTGCTGAATTACGTGGCCACAGCCTTACTTAACTTCATTTTGGAACCATTATCCCCATGAACTCAGAGCTTTTTCCAATAAAAGGGCTGAGAGAATGCAGGCATTGACCAGATGATATACAAAAGCTGACTTCTGGGAATGTGAGGCTGCTGCTTGGAACACCTATTTTAGTCAGGTCCACTTGGGACACTAATTGCTTAATTTTGTGGGGCTATTTCTTGCCTTGCTCACATGTCTTCCCTACAAGGTGCCGTCAGTCTTCCAGCTGCTTGGTCTGCCTATCTGGGGTGCTCAGCATGGGCTGAATGGACATCACCACGGTTAAAAATTGTGTCATTAACAAACACATTGCCCAAAGTGGTTCTGATAAGCAAAGAAAGGGTCATTATTCTTTATAAATCCAGCACTATACTTTAAGAGATATGTTGCCTATACAGAGGGAGTAGGAGAACAAAATGAAAAGAGAATTAGAAATTGTAGTGTAAAACCACTCTCAGTGCCTGCAGGTGCAGCAAAAGCAGGACAAGGTGACCTGAAGTGGAATGTCCTACCCATCTTACAACTTCTGAGTGACCAGCATGGTGCTTGTGGAAGGGTCTGCCAGGAACTGTGCAACTCCAGCATCACATGAATGGGAGCCAGAGCCCCAGAGAGAATGAAGACAAAAGTCCTGGCCAAGTTTTGGGTCTCTGCACATAGGCATGGTGCAGAGCACACTGGCCCTGAAGCTATGGCTTCTTGTAAATTAAGGGATAATCCCACCTGCATCATTACAGTGCTTGTTCCTTGCTGTGGGTGCAGCACATGTCAAGAAGGAGCTTTTGGTTTGCTGTTCACCTCACTGAACAATATTACAGAATCATAGCATCATTAAGGTTGGACAAGACTTCCAAGATCATCAAGTCCAGTCTTTGACTGACCACCCTCATGTCAACTAAACCTTAGCACCAAGTGTCATGTCCACTCGTTTCTTGAACACCTCCAATGATGTTGACTCCTCTACCTCCCTGGGCAGCCCATTCCAGTGCTTAACCACCCCTTCCATGAAGAAATTCTTCCTGATATCCAACCTGAACCTCCCCTGGCATGGCTTGAGGCCATTTTCTCTAGCTGTCTGGGAGAATAGGCTGATCCCCACCTGGTCACAACCTCCTTGCAGGTGGTTGTGGAGAGTGATAAGGTCTCCCTTGAGCCTCCTTTTCTCTAGGATAAATACCCCCAGCTGCCTCAGTTGCTCCTCACTGGACTTGTGCTCCAGACCCTTCCCCAACACTTTAGTGTCTTTCTTGCTGTGAGGGGCCCAGAACTGGATACAGTGTTCAAGGTGTGGCCTCACCAGTGCAGAGTACAGGCGGACAATCCCTGATCTGGTCCTGCTGGCTGCACCATTGCTGACACATTCAGGATGTCCTTGGCCTTCTTGGCCACCTGGGCACATTCCAGTTCATGTTCAGCCCCTGCTGATCAGCACCCCTAAGTCCTTTCCCAGTGGGCAGCTTTCCAGACATTCTGCCCCAGCCTGGAGCTGCACGGAGTTGTTGTGACCCCAGGTCAGGACCCAGCACTTGGCCTGGTTGAACCTCACACAGTTGGCCTCGGCCCATGGATGCAGCCTGTGCAGATCCCTCTGCAGAGCCTTCCTGCCCTCCAGCAGATCAACACTCCCTCCCAGCCTGGGCTTATCTGCAAACTGACTGAGGGTGCTCTCCAACCCCTCGTCCAGATCTCCAATAAAGATACTGAACAGGATTGGGCCCAGTACTGAGCCTTGAGAAACCCCACTAGTGACTGGCCAACAACTGGATGTAAATGTGAACTCCTGTGGCAAGATCTCTTTGCAGGCAGCAGTGCTGCATGTGCTGCAGGAGGAGCCAGCCACATGCAGACCCTCAGAGGGCCCTGGCAGCTCCCGTTTCATCCTAGCATGTGCTGTCTTTCACAGTATTAGTCAGAATTTTCTATCTCTACACAAATCTGATTTCTTTCCATTATAATGCACACAGGGATGATAAGTATATGCTGGCTCTTAGTGTCTACCATGGGTATGGATTAAAAATCAAATAATGCTGTCTGACTTGAAGGAATGGCACCGAGTTTTGTACAAGACACAATTTTTAACTTAGCTTTCACTCTATAGTGGGTTAAGTGCCTTAAAAGTCAAGGAAAATGTCAAAACTAAGTCAGAAATTGATCAGTCATATGAGCTTGTTCCCTCACATGAAAGGGAAGTGGTGCTGGTAAAAACAATAAACATGGATTGCTTGCAGTTTGTGCAGGCTGCCCAACCTTTTGGTGACCTTGGCCTGAGGTTTGTTTGTTTGAACATGGAAACACGCCTACCTCCCCTGCTTTCACTTTTGAAGGCAAGCTCAAGCCCAGGCTCCGAGCAGCTGAAGGGAGCCATCAGGTCAAGGTGTTTCTGTTCACAGCCAAAATGCTCCGCTAAACCAAACCTGCACCAAATCACCAAATCACCTTGGAATGGAATAATAG
>VZRN01000882.1:542786-575210 GCA_013397935.1 Dasyornis broadbenti
AAAATTTTGAATATTGAGCAGCCAAAGAGAAAGACCAAAGCACAACAGACAGCAGCTGCTGAAATGCACACTTTTTAGGAGCCAAGGTTCAAGTGATCGGTCAGGTACTAAGCGCAGGTGCAGCGCAGTGAGGTACTAAGTACGGCAGAAAAGGATGGACCTGGCCATGGACTTAGGAATGGGGCAGAGATACTGTTAGTATCTATTATTTCTTCCTGTGATCAAATAGAAAGGGAATTCATGAAGCGCATACTTCTTTTCTCAAGGAGACAGTGGAGAAAACTATGGAAGGTTTAGGAGCTGGTGGTCTGGGGTCTCAGCTCTCCACTCTGCATGTCTCCTTGGCTGGAGGAGCCAAGCTGCTGCAGTGAAGGAAGCCATCTGCATCTGGGCACAGAAGAGAGCAGGTTCCTGCGCCTGTGAGGAGTGGGAAAGGCCAGGTGAGACACAGGGAACACTGAGACAAAGGGCCCTTCCACCCAGCATTGCTGTCTGGCCCAAAGCAAGACAGAAGGCAGGGTGCTGGAGCGCCTCATGGCTTGTGACCTGCTCTAGTAGTAATACACTAAACTCACTAATTAGAGTGCAATATCAGTGTTCACACATTTCCCCATGTCACAGAATCATAGAAGCATGGAATTAAAGAACCACAGAATCCCTGAGTTTGGAAAAGGCCTCCAAGATGATTTAGCCCACCCACTGATGCAGCATTGCCAAGTCCACCACGAAACTGTGTCCCTAAGGGCCACATCTACATCTCTTAAGTACCTCCAGGCATACATCATGACAAAAGTCATCCTCCTTCCTGCTCTTCCTTCCCAGAAACTGTGCAGTGTGACCAGACCTCCACTTGGGTAAATTGAGGTCAACTTCAGCTTTTCTATTTCCTTCCCTGAATGTTTCCATTTCCTGAATGTTTAATTTCCCTTTGAGTTTCAGATCCAGTAAATTTTACTAAACCATCCTCTATGGACTCAGCCACACTTGGACAAAAACCAGAAATTTTAAGTGCTGGATGCTCTAACCATTGAGAATCAGGAGTGTATCGTGAGATCCTCCATAACCACAGATACATCACTTAGCGGTTCAAGATAATTTGTTCATGTCTACAGGGCAATGTTATAATTCTCTACGGAAACTCCATCTCACTTACTGGTGAATTTTTTCAGTGCTTGCTAATGTTTTACTTACAGGCTTCTCTTGTCAATACTCTTTTTTGCATGCTAAAACAGTCATCATTTGTGTATGCTTATGTGAAGTGAACTTTGCAGGGAAAAGTGAGTTTCATTGCAAATGGGCTGGAATCACAGCTTCACACTTTCTCAGCTGTTACATTTAAATTTCTCAGCTTTCTGATTATTACAGGGGAAAAAATTCAGAATACTATTATCCAGTTTAACTCCCACTCAAGGAAAATATTGTCAAAGTAATAGAGAGGAGAAAAAAACCAATTTCAGTGAGATTTGTTCTTCTCAGTCACTGGGAAGCTTCCAAAACTCCCATGACAAACGTTTTATTGCCAAAAGTTTATCTTGATTTTTCACAGCTGATCAGCACCTTACATTTATCTGTTACATGTTGATAACTACCTCTAAGTACTTGACCATATATTTCAGTAAATAGAAATGGATTTCTGTTCCTGAATTTTAGGAGCTGTTTCGAAAAAGGCTTCCTAGTTTCTTGCACAGAATAAACTTCCTTCAATTTCACAGTCCCTTTGCCTAACTATGGGGCTAAATGAGGCAGTTTTATTGATTATGGTGGATTATCATACAGCAGTTAAGGGAAAATGTATGTAGAACATCTTGGAGAAATGCCTAGAATTGGGAGTGATTTTATGTTGACTCACTCAGGGCTTAGACTATGCACAAGGAGTAGTGTTTTGTGTCTGCAATCTGATGCAGTTACCTTCAGCCTCACAGCAAAGTGGATGTAGACATCATCACAAGCATGCCTTGAAAAAACAGAGTGGGATCAAGCTATTTACAGCACACTGGTTTGGAGCTATTGATAACAAACCCCACAAAATTTTACTTTTTAAGATAAGTAAACACTAACTTCATTTCACTGAGAGGAAAAGCACTCTGCAATGTGAATTATGAATCCTGCCAGCATTCTGATCCTTTAACAACCTTTTTTTTTTCTTTTGTCTGCTTGTCCATCAAATTCAAGGACCTGAAAAGGATGAGAAACTTGGAAGAGAAATTGAACATTGTTGGTTAGGAAAGCAGATTGGAAAAGGCACCAACATTTAAACAGAGCCACATGATTTGGAATACTTCATATTTCTGCCCTACTGGAGACTTAATGGACTTAATGAAGGCAATCTTGTTAACAGTAATTAGTGGCCGAAGGCACTAAATGAATGAATATACATTTCCAATGAAGTCATGGTAGCTGTCAAACAGCATTTGGGAAAGTCTGTTATTTAGAAAGTAATAGTATTAAACTCTTTCATTCCTGCTCCTTTCTGAAACCACAGAAAGACCATACCAAGAGAAAAAAGTGCTTCTTTGATCTTGAGAAATTTTCATTTGCACTTTTATATCAGTTTCACTTTATTTTATCTGATATTGCTCAGACAAGTAAAACCATGATGAGAACTCTGGATTTCACTATATAACTGAGCCCAGCTACTGGGGAGGTAGTGTGGAAAATGCACCGTGAATCAGAACATCACACAGATATATTCTGTCTCTGCCACAAATACACAGCTTTGGGTCCTATATAGGTGTACTCTATGTGCCCCTGGGACCTTTGCTATCTAACAGTGGTTTACGCTGTCACAGAAGTGGTATCTTAACAAACACGTGAAGAATTTAGAAGTTTCCTGACAATTGACTCATATGCACAAACAAATGAGAAAATGATGTTCAGATAGGAAGTTATCAAAAAACTATGCTTTCCTGTTTATGTAGAGGGGCTGACACTTAGAGCTTGAAAAGTTTATTTTAGTCCTGAATACTATTAAAATATTCTTACTAGTATAAAAATTACCAACCCTTCATGTGCACTGTATACCTGAACTTTTCTGTTCCAAGATAAGAAGAGTCAGCTGATGAAAGAGAGGGTACAACATTATCTAGAAATCACCAAGATACCAGCACTGGGGACTGTGGAGAGTTAAACTACTTCAACTGGTTTGAACTCATTATTTAGTTGGGCTGGGAATCTTCAGAACAGAGATTTTGGAAAGAGAAACAGACTTGATAACTGATTTTTTGGTGGTGATCCAAGTCCATAAATATTGCTTCCTGCACTCAGAGGCAGTGGAACATTGCAGCAAGGGGGTGACTTCCTGTGCAAGGGATTTTGTCATAGACACCAGTGAGGCAAAGAGAGGTTCTAGCAGCTGATCTATGTAACTTTCTACCTGTCGTCATCTATTATTAACAAATATTTGTAGGAGTAATATTGTTTTTATATAATCACTTGAAAATTGCTGTCTAATTTAGTTGCTACAAACTGCATTTTCCACACAAATTACTAAAAATATGTAAGACTGATATGTACAAACTTTAAATTCATCTTCCAAAACCTAAATTAAGTTTATGAGTCAGGAGTACATTGCCACATCTCTGGATCAGTTTATGAATGCCTGGCAAAGATGAAAGCAGCTAAGTTTTTTTCAAAAATATTTGAAAATAATAATTTCAATAACTACAAACAGTGATGAATTTGATAGCTCTGCTAATGATATTTGTCATGCAATTTACTCTGGAAGTCTTCCATCTCCTGTAAAACCACAAAAATCTAGTGCCTTCAAATCTGCTGCAAGAATTTATTACATTTGAAAGGGTAGTGCATGACTGCTTTTAGACAGTGAGCTCCAGATTCTTACCTTAATTAAAACTCAGCTCTCTTACTAGTTTTCCCATCCTAAAAGAGATACAGAAACTCATCTTAGCATGTTAGCATTTTTGTTCCATGTCTTTATTTAAACATATTACCTGATAGTCTGTTTTATTGTGTAAAAATAAACAAAAACACATCTGAAAAAACATTTGCCTAGGTAGGTTTTTTTTATTTACCCCAAAGAAGCAGAAGTGGTTCATATAGGTGTGGGTGCGACGTGACACTTTTGCCTGTGGTTTATGTGCTAGAACTTTTTTACCTAATGAGCCACTAGCATGCAAGCAACCTGCTGCTGGTTGTACGTGTTGGGAATGAATGATTGTGGTCTGCATGTTTCTCGTAGATCAGCACTCTACAGTTACTTAATTGCATAAGAAAATCTCTGTCTTTTGAAGAAGTTTCATTGTTCAGAGGTGATAATGGAAAAATCTAATGCTTGGCAAGATGCACAGTCCTTCTCCCTTACCTTTGCTTAATCCTTCCTTTCCCTTGCTTAACCCTTTTCTTCCCTTCCTTAACCCTTCCCGTTTTTAACCCTTCCATTCCTTAACCTTTCCCTTACTTTCCCTAACCCTTCCCATTCCGTTTCTTAACCCTTTCCCTCCTTTTCATAACCCTTCCCTTATCCAGAGTTGAAGAGAAAAGAAACCATAACTTCCCACTACAATGCCATCACCACTTGAAAAAAAAAACATTTTTAAGAGAAGAGGTTAACTGGAATCAACTTCATGCCCTATTCCTCTACAGTCATTAACAGACCCTCTGAAGAGGCAGAGAGATACTTGCCCTTTCTGACTGCATGAAGGCAAGAATCTATGCCAAAAAGAAAGAACAGTTACTAATTAATGCTATCGATTCTGCATTTAAAAACCACACAAAACTTTGAAAAGGAGGATGAAGAGGTCCTCCTGCTCTGGACTGGTCTGACAATGTGTATCGTTGCCATCTTTACAGATAGGAGGAAGAAAACTGACCTGATATGGAGTTTCCTGATGATATTTCAAATGTTTAAAATATGGGTTAAATTCTGAGTTGCTGCTGCTACAGCAATTAGTGAGACAGTAATTTCATTTGTTTTGTCTATCTGAAAAGTTTGCAAAGCCCTTCACTTTAAATAAACATGACAATCAATTTAATGCAGGGACCTTTTAACCACAGTAACGCACGATGATCTAAATTAGGTCAGTTTACGTTCATGAATTTGTTAGAAGTGCAGCCTACTCAGATCAAATTAGGTCAGCTCACAGTGTCCTGCTTAGTGAAATGCGGCTCCAGAGCAGGAGATGCAAAACCTGTCAAAACAATAACTGAGAAAGCCAGAGCAACCTGGGAATACATCGTCTGTTTCAGGTCAGCATACCACATTTGGCTTTTATAAACAGAAGTGAGAAAATATACCCCAAATGGAGTTCCTCAGAAGTATGATTATGTATCTCCTCCTCCAATACCATTTACCTGTTTACTTCAATTGTATGTCTGTCTGAATACAATTGCTTTATCAGATGAATATCATCCAGGAAAATCAACAATATATTCTCTGTTTACACAGAAAAAATCCCCAGGAATAAAAAACTTCCACTTTCTTCTTAATTAATTACATTAAAGTATTCCAGTCTTTCCAAGTGTTATTTTTTTCATGCTCATGCATTCTTTGGGTAAGGAGAAGCATTAAGATAACATCTATTGACATTTTCTTTTTAGATATACAGATTCTTACCTCACTAAACCCTTAAACATGCTTTTGTTTCCCTAAATCGTCTGTTTGCAATTTGTGCTTACTGGATATTTACATTATTTCATTGATTAATACCTCTCTAATAATATAATTCCACTAGGATAAGATTGATTTACTATCTTACAGCTGCTGCTTATCTTTATTAATTCCCTATTATTAATGCTGACACATACAAGTCTTTAGCTTATAAACAGAGGAATGCACTTCACTATAGAAAAAGTGGCATTCCCTACATGAAGGCAAAGTATTCAATGTGCAAAACCTTTTATGGTAATAGAAATTGACAAAACTTTTATCCAGTCATCCCTAAAACCTGCCTGGACCCTGCATTGTGTATGCTACTCTCAATTGTCCTTAACAGCCTTTTCAAGAGCAGTAGTTTAACAGAGCCAACTCCATTAAAACATCAATGCAAGAATGTTATCTTGAAAATCTCTGATAAAATATTTCTAAAATACTGTGCAACTCCTGCCAAATAAACCTAGTTCTCCTTGATTTAATGTGTGGATTTGTAAATCTTTGTTATGGGAGATTGAGTTTGCATTTCTAAAAATGGAGCAGATAACTTTGTCCAGCACTTACCTGTAGATTAAAAAGGACAAGTGAATCGATCTGAAAACCCAATTTACATTGTCTAAATCCATTTAAACGCTTAGCATGTTCTTCCACTCTGAGAGTGCTTAGACCACTTACATAAAACTAAGAGATGTGAGCTCAGTGCTTCATAACTAAGCCTCTAAGATCATTAATGCGATCAATATCAGCTGTAAAACTCATCAACAAAGAATTAAACTGCTATTGTACATGAAAGTTTGTCTTCAAGGGTTCTATAGTGAAGTGCTGAGAATAAAGATCTCAAAATACATCCCTATATTTATAAGCTAGACTTATATGTGTCAGCATCAAAAGTCTTCACTGGGAATTAGCGAAGTTAAACTGCAGCTGCAAGATATTAAATCAATCTTATTCTAGTTATTATATATTATTAGACAGGTATTAATCAATGAAGGAATATATGGTATGACATAAATACCCAAAATGGCACTTCCCCTGAATCCATCCCAGTCCAAGCAGCGCATAGCTGCTGTCAGTAGCCAATTGTAAAGAAAATTGCATCCATATTCTGCAATAACATGGGTTTACTAGCCTTCTAAGGGCATTTTAAACCTTTGTAACATATTTGCTTGAAATTGGCCTTTTTTTTAAAAAAACACATCAGAAAGCCTTGTTAGCAATTTTCTGGGGAGACAGAATAGAAGGTGGGAGAAGAATCCCTAATAGCTGATTTCTAGATGGGCTTAATATAACTTTAACTGTAAAGTCTGACCAGATACCTGGGATGCTTGATTCCAGAATGTGAACTCATTGATGCAGAGAAAAATCTGTACAGACATATGAGAAGAGGCATCAGAACCCTTTTTTTTTTCACTCCATAAAATAAAGATTAAGAAAATATGTGGTAATTTTATCTAGCTTCCAAAAGAAAGAAGGCTTTTCAGCTTAGAACAAAAAGCATAACAAAGTCACTGGACCGTGGAGCTAGAATTCAACCTGAAAAGAGTGGAATGTTTTCTGGAATTGGAATGTTAAAATAAATCGGTGTCTGATGTTCTGCATGCTCTTTCTCATATTCCCTTGCAATTATAATTGAACACTTTACTAAAAACTGCCAAGAGTAATTACTAGCCTTTTTGCTGAGAGCTCTGGGATAAAGTTTCTTACAGTCAAAGGTCAAACTCCAGATGTAAACTTGGTTTAGTTTGAAATCAGAATAAAACAGTCCACTGATTTTAGTTGAGAGAAAAATTCACCTTATGAATATAAATACTCCAAAACAAACTCTTGATAGGAAACAGTCTTTGATGTTATCTGTGTACCAGCTCTTTTTTTTTTTTTCTCTTTTTTGAGTTTGTCCTCATTTTGTTCCTTACCTTACCATTGTTTTTGTTGTTTGTGTGTTCAGATGTGGGTAGTGGTAGAGAAGAGGAAACTTGTTTCTTACTTATAATTCGTCTGTTTCTGAGAAGCCACCCTAGCCCTTCCTTTGCTCAGTTTTGGATCTTTTTAGGAGTCTTGCATTTTAACAATTCGGGTTTACAATTGAGCATGAGAAGAATGAAGTTACAGAGATTTTTCTTCTTCTCCTTAGAACCAGATCAAAGAAAGATCAACTCAAACTAGAGCAGTTTGCTTCGTGAAAAAATTAAGATGTGCTGATTGTTGAGTAGCCAGTACAGTTCAGATAATCAGAGGTGAAAACATGTTATGGGCTAAGCTTCAGCAAGCTCATTAAATTCAACCAATTTTAAAGGAAGTGGTGGGGGAGAAAAAAAGCCAAATAGGCTGAGGTGCTGGAGATATATTTCTTTTAAAGAAAAAGCTAATTGATGCTAAAAGTACTAAGCAGAAAATATGAAGAGGTTAATGTTAATCTCTTAAATTTAGGAAAATAAGTGTCTACAGATTCTTTGAGATCCTTTAGAAAAAAAGCTGGAACCTTCTATTTCCTGCTCTGTTTGTTAATGGCAGAGCAGAAAAACCACATTTTTCAGAAAACTGTGTTTTGTCCCCTAAGGATGTATGTATGCTGCAGAAAAGTTACCAGCCTTTGATTGTTTTAGCAAGATTACAGTGTCTGAACTAGGTCATTATCCTGCAGCTAGTTGAGATACCTCCATATTACATTCCACTTGGCTCCATTTTAGGTTCAGTTCTCCTCAGCATCTCCATAAATGACTTGGATACAGGACTCAAAGGGATATTAAGTTTGTAAATTATACAAAACTGGAGGAGCTGTTGAGTCCTCCGAAGGCAGGGAGGCCCTGCAGAGAGGTCTCAACAAATGAGAAGGCTGGGCAGTCATCAGCCATGTGGAGTTCAATAAGCGGAAGTGCTGGATTCTGCACCCGGGATCGGGCAACCCTGATTGCACGGATAGACTGGGAAAGGAGATGCTGGAAAGCAGCTCCACAGAAAGAGATATGGGACTTCAGATTGATGGCAAGTTGAACACAGGTCAGCAGTGCCCTGGCAGCCAGGAGGGCCAACCCTGTCCTGGGGGGCATCAGGCACAGCATCACCAGCTGGGCAAGGTGGGGGGGATTGTCCCACTCTGCTCTGCACTGGGCTGGCCTCACCTCGAGCACTGGGGGCAGTATTGGGTGCCACAATGTAAAAAAAAGACATTCAGCCAATGACTTTTAGAGTGTCCAAAGAATGGCCAGAAGGATGGTGAAGGGTCTGGAGGGGAAGCCCTGAGAGGAACAGCTGAGACTGAGGGGAGACCTCATTGCAGTCTTCAACTTCCTCATGAGGGGAAGAGGAGGGGCAGGCACTGATCTCTTCTCTGTGGTGGCAGTGACAGGACCCACAGGAATGGCCTGAAGTTGTGCCAGGAAAGGTTCAGGCTGGATTTTAGGAAAAGTTCTTCACCCAGGGGGTGGTTGGGCACTAGAACAGGCTCCCCAAGGAAGTCACAGCACCAAGCCTGACAGAGCTCAAGAAGCATTTGGACAATGCTCTCAGGCACATGGTGTGACACTTGGGGTGTGTTGTGCAGGGCCAGGAGCTGGACTTTTATAATCCCTGTGAATCCTTTACAATTCAGGATGTTCTATGATTCTGTGATTCTATCAAACATAACCTTATTGCAGAATTCTAACCACAGTATCTTACGTCTTCTCTTTTTGGCTTTCTCCCAGAAACAATGTAAATGATACATCCAGTTTAAAAACATTCTGGTTTAATTGTGTCACTGTTAATCACTGTGAGGTTAAAGAGGAAAATATAATACTAAATCAATTGCAACATGTCCTATCTGAGTGTCAGCTGTTATGGTATTGCAAGATTTTGTTGTCTGTTTAATCCTTTATACTGAACCTTGATCCAAGAGATTCCAGCACATGCAGTTTTAAAAATACTGGTAATACTGATTTTGGTTTTGTACATGCTGGTTTTTCCATTACCAAATTGAAAATGCCCAGGGAAAACCCTACACTGTCATAATTAAAAATTATTTATTTAAAAGTACAAATATTTCCACAGGACAAATTATGATTAAAACCTTTTCATAAACTTACTTTATCATAGCTACAGTATATGTGAAGTTCTGCAGCAGATCAGATTATGAGTTCAACAGTTATAATGTTTCACATTAAAAAAACCCCAAAAAACCGAAGAAAATCATCCTGAGCACCTGAGCACTGAATGTCATTTGCTAGGAAAAAAGCAATCCATGGTTAACCATGATGTACTTAAACTTCCTCACGTGAAAATTTTCTCCTATCTGTAATTAAGCAGGAAAAACTTTAGCTTTCTCTGTGTATATATGTATGTACGTATGTGTACATATATATAGACATTTGTTTGTATAGATGTGTACAGGTATACATATATGCATATATATACACACACACACACACACACATATTGGAAACAAAGAGAAGGTGAACCTCTGTCATGAGAAAAGTGCGGAAAAGTGAAGTTTTTTCTAACTTCAGCTATTAATCGTGTGTGGGCACACTCTTTCTTACTGACAGTTACTGCTGCTACTTTTTAATTAACAGGTATGACATTCATAGGGCAAGATAAGTACAAGTGTTTCACAAAGTACAGACAACCTCTTTTGTTATGGTAACGTAGCATGGTCACGAGCTACAGGCTTGTCAAGCCTTTCCGCTACTGAGTCAAAACTCTGCCATTAGGAAGCGTGCAAAATATTGCCCCTGAAGCCAAGAAGTCGAGAAGTTTTGAACGTAAAGTCTTTGATGCAAATGAGATGCATCCTAAATCTAAGCGTCGATCTCTTCCCAGTATTGGGACATCCAGAACTGGAGTCATCATTGTAAACACAAGGAGTGCTAATTGCTTGAGGGTAATGACTTCTCCATCTACTGCAAGCTGTGTTTGTGTTAACACATGCCAAGATTGCACTTCACTGCCAGGGTACATGGCTGGCTTGTGTTCAGCTTGCTGTCCACCAACATCCACAGGTTCTTTTCAGCACAGCTGCTCCTTGGCAATTATCACCATGAGAGGCTGCCCCTTTCAGAGGGGCAACATTTTGCACCTTCTTTCTTGAACATGCAGGGATGTTTTATGATGAAATGTTGAACTGCAGAACTTTCATTACACGATATTTAAAAAACAAACTTTAAAGAAAATACTTTCTTTCCCACCCTCAAGAACATTTGGTAAAACTGTGTATTAAATTCAATTGTTTTTCTACTTCTAAATCAGCATCTTTGTTACAGAATTTGTTAAAGGTAATAAAAGCAGTATCAACCCAGATAATTTTTACTGATAAAGTGAACAATACTGCAACTTTTGAAATTTTCTGATAGTTGTTGCTTTAATTTCTTAACTATAACACAGCAAAGAGGTTTGTGTAGTATGCTTAATTTCAGATTGCGTTTATAGTGCTTTTCTTCTTTCAATGATTTGGAGAGCTTCTCTTAAGCTATCTTCACACACTTAGAAATTTCAGCAGAGCTAAGAGGCTTTTAACAAAACAGCTGGCTTCACTTAAGAAGAATACAAAAAGAAACCATGTCTGAACCTCATGCTCAGTGGAAATTTTGAGGTAAGGACCACAGAGCAGATTGAGGAACTTTTTTTACTATTATGGCAACAATGTGACATCACACCCCCGCATTTTAAAGCAAAATTACAAAACAAAACAAAACCGTCTTTAAAAGTGTTCTGGTTATTGCAAAATTTTGAATCTTCCTGTACCAGACTCTGCTTCCTGAAGAACTAATCTGGAGGGATTCTACTTATGTAAAGGAATAGATCACAGCCCTGAAACAGACTAATAAGGAGCCTGAATTATCTACAGAATGAAATGTTGAGATTGATTTACGCAGGGAGATTTTATGCAAATTAACACATGTATAGAAAAACATCCTAATTCTGCAGCACCTTTTGGTTTGTAGGTTTTCTTGAAAGAAGATATTTGTAGGGATGGAATACAAGTAATTTAAATTATTATGAGAGTATCAATAACGTAAGTTTCATTGCATCTTTCCTCAAGCAAACTATCCAAGGCATTTTCTGTGCAGCATACACAAGAATACCTGACATAAGTGACGTCAAGGAGTAAAAAAACATTAATACACAGAGGGCTGTGTAAACAGGATCAAGCATGTTGCATATAATCAACTGAAAGCCAAACTAAACTTTCAAGTTTAGGTTTTAACTCTGTGTGTTAATATTAAATGGTCAGTTACTTTTTCTTTTAGTTCCTGTCCCAAACTGTGTCTAAAAGAATTACTTGCCTGGATTTTACAAGTCTGTGATAAGGAAATTGGCACATTTAGCTAGTTGCTTCAACAGTTCCTCTACTTCCTTATTAAAAATCTGCTTGTTATTTTGACGCCAAGAGTTCCAGCCATTGAATCTAGATGGTGTCTACCAGAAAGAAGATGGATTCTTGTAAAATTGGTATTTGAAACCCCATTAAGTTTTCCTTTCGTGAAGTAAGGAGAATTTTCTTATACAAAACATGATTTCCTATCATTCTTGACATTACTCTCAGAATACTTTCTAGTTTCAAATATCCTGCTTGAAGTGTAGCTATAAAAGCTGAACATGATATAACTGTAACTCTCCTGCAACATCTGAATGCAAAATGACTCAGCATTCCCCCATCATGAAAAAAAGGGACTCTGCATTCCCTCTTTCATTTCTGGATCGCAGCTGGGTGGGAACTCGAAATCTCTTGAATAACTCTTGTGATAGCTATACTCAAGTAGCAACTGTTTGACAAAAATACATTGTCAGGGCATACATTCTTTGCTTTGTAAATTATACCTTTACTTTTCCCATAGGGGAGTATGTATGCGCTGCATGAAGCTTGACATTTCATATAACCCACTTCACTTTTTACTATTTGATACTGCTCCACAATCTGCTCTTAATTTCAAACTTCATTAGCAATGATTTTTTGTCCCATTCTAGGTCATAGGTAAAATATATAAACAGTGTATGAGAAAGGAGTAATACTCGAAGAATCTTACCTAAATAGCAATTTATGACTTCCAGTAGGTGAAGCTCCTTCTTCCTTCACTCAGGTTTATGAATTGTAGGCAAGCCTTTTTGAAAATAAAACCTTTCTATTTTCCTATGGAGCTCTCCAGTATGCAAAGTGAGAATTTAACACTTACTAATTAAAGCTGGTTTTTAATAAGAAACTAAATGTGGAACATAAGAAACAATGTAAAGACTATAAAACATGCAAAAGGCAGAGAACTAGATTGTAATTCTTTTCTATCCATGTAATATTTTAATATGGAAAATAAAAAGCCAAATTCTTGTGTGAATATATACATGCTACATTTAAAAAATATTGGGGATGAAACTGACCAAATTGTATGTTATGTGAAGAAATGATTCTGGCAACAAAGCAGATTAATTTGTATGCATCATAAGGTCTGTTGTCACAAGTAAAACGAGGATGTTGAGGTTTTAGCATGGTTTGCTGGGGCACAACAAAGTTACATCTGTTTCTGTGCTGGTGTGGTTAGCATGAAATATGTAGAGCAAAGAGACATAACATTTTTTGCCTGACGTGATAAGCTCACTGGGTTCTATCCTGAGATTCGTATATCACATATAGATGCTTTGATCTGCTGCCTCTAGACTTTCCTTTCAAAATGAACTGTCTTTAATCACCCAAGAAATAAACCTGCCATTATTGACATCAGGTTCTAAAAATCTGAAAAATTATTTATTATCAGATTAATTTATTTATCTGGTCTGTTAGATGTTGCCTAACCATAACCATGCCAATTCCTCTTTTTCTTTGTATGCTTCAATTGCTTTTCTGATACAGAATTGTTTTATACCTCAAAAAGGCAATCTAGAAACCTTGTAAGGAACATCAGCAAATGTTATGTGGGTACTATACTACGTCATATACACATGGCTAAAAAGTAATAAAGATATATTAAAATGTAAAAATAGTCTGTGCAGATAGCAGTCTCAGCAAAGGGTAAAGGTTTGTGGTTCCCTATGGGTTATATGACTTCAATGGGGTTATTTGTATTCTTGAAGAGTATCATATGTTTGAATACTTTGCTGTCAAACAAGGGAAAAGAACCTTTAAACATTTCATGCAATTTTTACAAGGGTAATGCTGAATGCAGAAAAACATACTCCAGAATGAAAGAGTAGTGTTCAGACACGAGCTACTAAGACCATGCAGAATGCCTAGGGTTTGCTAATATCTTGGACAGCTGGCAGACTACAATTTAGATCCTATACTGAGTTCAGGTAATCATAGTTACCAGTTTCATATGTTTAGTCTTCAGAAAACTTGACAATGTATAGCAGAAGAATACTAGAATACACTGAAAACTGAGAGTTTATAAGGCATCTCCATTTTTAATTCCAGGGGAAATATTTACAAAGAGTTTTCTGAAATGTATGTCACAAAGTTCCATGGAAAAGTATTTCCTATCAACTTATAGCTGGCCATCACTAGACACAAGAGAAAGGAAATACTGAATAAAACTGCATTTAAACACAAAGATTCTATTGACAACTTCCAGAAAAAACAACAACACTCAGACTTCATATGGAAAAAGAAACGAGCTGTAAATAAGGAGAGCATTTGACCAAGACTCTGCAAAATCTGCCACAGAAGTCAACATTCTCTGAGCGTCATGGTGTGCCATAGATATTTTTAGACAAACACCTACCACACATGAAAATCTGCAGCATGTGTCTGGAGTTTATGGTGCCCTTGAAGGCACCACGTGAATAAAAAAAAGGCTCTCAGTGGGTTACTGAGAAGGGTTGTGTGGAGCCCCACTGTGAATTCCAGTGACTGATGTGATGCTCAAGCCCAGCAGAGGAGCCACAAGCAGAGCAGTGCTTGCCCTCCCTGCTGCTTCACCTCGGGGCCTGCTCAGGGCCACGTGCTGGGAGAGGAGGTGGCTGGGAAGCAGCACCCCATGACACCTGCAGTGGAGAGAGAGCCTGAAGGTTTTCAGCAGGTGGTAGGGCTGAGATGTAATGCAAGGTTAGAAATAGAAAGGTTGAATGGCAACGATTCATTGTCTCCACTGCCAACAAACACTCTGTTTTCAAGTACATGATGCCCATGTATATATGCCCATAGTTTATCCTGATCTTATGAGAAAACACTGTTTTCATTTATTTTATTAGCTAAAAATTGCAACATGTTTTAAAAGATTAATTGATTACAGCATTTAATTCATTGAAATTAATTAATTAATAAGCTGTACATATAACAAAAGCTGAATAGATATCTTAGTGCACTTAGAAGAATTGGACATATTTTCTCAAACCAAATCTTAACAAAGACACTATCACTTCTATTTAAGTTCAGAATCTGGTTTAATTTTATTCAGAAATATCATCAGACTATTTAAGATAAGAAAACCATGACCTTCTCTCTAATATTGGTGGTTTGGTTTTTTGGGTTTTTTTTTAATTTTTAACTTACAGTAACAGAAAACATATAATTAGAATGGGATTTTGCTCTTGCAACAATAAACAGAAAAACTTTTCTCATGGAAGAGAGGACTGGAGTTTTAAGACACATTTCTTCCAAACTTTGAGAAAAAAGATTTCTTTATTTTCATGAACAACAATTTTTCATACATTGATGCCTTCACTTGAGGTTTTTTCCTCATCAGTTGATTGTGTTTCTTTGGATCTTTGGAGAAACACTTTAATATCCTATGAAAAAGAAAAAGAAATGTTAAGAGGTCATTTCATATTGCAGCCTCAATACTGCAGTAACAACAGCTGCCTATGCATGGGGTGAGCTTTCTAACTGGTGACTAGATTACGGTGAAAAACGAACTTCAGTGGAGCTAAATTACTCATTCCCCATGTTACAGACAGTGTTTTCCAGAAGGCCACTAGAACGCATTCAGTTGAGGTGCTATAGTAGCACTGAGATAATGCTTTCTTGTTATCCACAGAACTTCATTGCCTTTGGTAATTTTACAAAATGACACTGTGTTAAAAGGCACCTTTTAAACAGAGATCTTAAACATCAGCTTAAAATTACTGGTAAAGAGAGGTATAAAGACTGTTGTTTATACCAGTAAATGTTATTCAGAACATACAAAGACAAATTCTTCAATTAAGGATTTTTTTTTTAAATATGTCATATTTCAGATTGAATTTTAACAACAATTCCAGGAAATAGATATTAAATCCCTAACTAACACTTGGCATAATAAATACCCTCAGTAGGTTAATTTTGTGCTCAGTTCTTTATAACATATTGTCTGATTTGTTAATTTTCAATAATTTTGTATCAGCACAATCTTCTCCATTTCCAATTTTAGCAATATTATTCATTGTAGGATGTGTAAGTAGGATGAACAAGGAATTTCTGGTTTTAAAAAATAACATGCTGAGTGTTCAGTTCAAAGATAAATATTTAACTTTCTAGAATTTTATTATATTATCAGATTACACATTTTTTCCTTTAGGAGAATAATAGTCANNNTATATATGCGGTATTTTTATATACAGGCAGTCCAATGTAAATTTTGTGCATATTTTGAAGATACAGCCTTTTTCCAAAAGCAGGAACTGCCTGTACATAATGATGCCTCACAAACTTGCAAAATATCAGAAGCATTTCAGTGAAATCAGAACTATGCTAAAGGAAAATTTTACCAGTCCTCGGTTTTAGAAAGTTGCACTAGCATTTATCTTTGACTCTAAGCCTTCACTATAAGAAAGCCTTTTTCAACATATTGAGTCAGAAAAAGGAGTTTCAATCTTGGTTTGACAAAAATAAATGTTATCAAATGTTAAACTAAATACTATCAAAACATTGGAGATACAGTACTCCAACAGATTTATGATGTCTGTGTCTACTGAAGGAGACTTACTGGATTTTACATGAACATGTATTATTTATATTTCTTTAATACAAGAAACAACATCTTTTATGTACATTAAATTTTCTAAGATTATTTAGGGATGGGATACATAATAAGGAGAAGCATAACATAGGTCTCTTTTTTAAACGAGGTATTTAAACACTGAGTTAGATTTTTCCTTTTCTTGCACACTGGGACATTTAAAACACCACATGAAAAAGGCTTCTCAAGTTTCATAAGTAGTACAATTACAGTTTATGACTAAACAGTGATTCAGCAGTGCTTTGTTTCTGTCAAAGCAGATATATGTCCAGTTCATAAGTTGTATTGAAAATAATCTGTATGAACTCTCCCTATGACAAAAAGCACTTTTACTTTGTGAAATGATACATGAAGTTCTGAGTGTTTGTTGAGTTGTATAATATTAAATGGCTGCTCTGGGTATAAACAGGTTTTGTAATAATTCTTCAACATACTAATAAACATTTCTCGATAAATACATGTTAATAATACATTAATAGAAATCCTACTTCAGTGGAAAGAATATCTGAATTATCTTACTGAAATCATCAGCAGAATGAACAACAGTAACAGCAGCAACCACATGACAATTAATTTCGATGGAACAAGCAAAATGCAAGGGCCTGTGCTAAATGCATTCAAAACATAAACACATAGAAATGATATCCTTATCTTCAAAACACATGTGATACCCCTATCTTCAAAACCAGAGTTTTTTAAAAAGGACTATTCAGGATTTGAAAGCAGGATAAGAAATGTAATACAAGTTATCCAATGTATAATATTTTTGATATCAGTAAACTGAATACTAATTATCAAACTACCTTATCCTCCATAATTATAAGAATATACTCCACTCAAATTAACAGATACTGCATTAAGCATTAAGAATTCTAGAAGTAGAATCTATCTTTCTTTAAATTTACCACAATCAAAATGCAGAATTACTAAAATCTGTGGTTATTTCTGTACTGTTGTACCTATGATGGTCTCAGAAATTTGTAACAATAAATAATGAGATTGGAAGAAGATCCCTTAATTGACCAAATTGAATAGACAAACACATGCAGTGGAAAAAGCAGAACTGTTTGCTTCTGAATCAGTTAGTCTAATAGAAATATTGTCTCATTTATTATTGAAGGTATTTAAAGAAAATTTAATTGAGCATGTAATGAAGTGCCCTCATAAACATACACCTGTAAGTCTCATCTGCCTATTCTGAAGGATAAATTTCATTTGATAAGTGAAAAAATATGTTGATAATGGCAAACATTTTAAAGTTCTAGTGAGGAGCAGAAAACCTCATAAACAGGCCAGAAAACACAAGATGAAAAAGTAACAGAATTTCTGGGTTTGTTAATTTGTAGACTTTTGTACTAAGGCTGACAGAAAGGTCATCATCATGTAGGATGTTGCCAGCCCACTGGCAGAGAAAACAAAATCCCTGAAAAAGACCACATATCTCACATGGAAAAAATATTTTTTTGAGATATGACACATAAGAAAGGTTGAAATTGAACAGATCATCAAGATCCAAAGGAATCAGGTATCCTAACTCAGAAAAAATGTAGGCTAGATATTCCATTTAAAGTTTTCACCAAAACATTTTACTTTCTGCTGTTTATGACTGCATTAGTAGAAACATTTTAACTTTTAGAAACCACACCCTAACTTGCTATATTTATCTTGTAAAAGATCTCAAAATAACAGCACTGTGGTTGACTTTCATTTTTACAGACATCTCTCTGAAGAGAATTTCTGAAAAAATAATTGATGCTAAAAATATTGACTTGGAAAGAAAAAGTTCACCTGTTCCTCAAATATGGAATTGATACAGAAAAAATCTTCCTGGAGTCTGTATGTTTTACAGCAGAAAAGTAACATACTTAAAACTATTGCCCCTGGGTCTCTATGCCTGTTTGCTGGTGAATATAACATTTTTTTTGTAAAACAGAGTGTTGATTTCATGCAGAAAACAAAAGTCTGTCTTTAACAGTACAGTCAAGGAATGAAATATTCTGCGTTTAAGTACAGAAACCATAGAGTAGTATATTTGAGATACAGTCAGTATAAGCCTTTCCAAGAGGAAATTTTAAGCATTACAAATGAGAACTGAAACTCTGCATCACCTAACTATTGAGTCAGGAGACACAGGCATCAAAGGAACCTGCCAAATCAGAGGAAAAATGTCTTATTTAAATCAATGATACCAATATATAAACAACGTATTCTTCTGGGCTGGAACATGTGCACTGAAATCCTCAGTTACTGCCAAGATTGATATACACTATCCTGCAGCTTTTTTCACAGACTGATGATTTTTATAACTAAACTGCCCTGAATATATCCTACGAGTCAGAAATAACACAGGTGATTGATGGCAGATAATAAAATTTAAGCATGCACTAAAATCTACTCTTTAAGCTATGTAAAAAAGCTCCTTCTAAAAATGGTAAAGGAAGATTAGAAATTTTAATAAAGAATAGGCATCGTTCTTTTGATTTTCAGCATTGGTCAGTGTGAAAACGTTTTAACAAAGAGTCCCTGTAAATTGCCAAGCATATAGATATGGCTTTATTCAGTTTACACCCTAATTAAGTTTTACTTTAAGTTTCATCACATTTGGTCTTCACAAAGACGTTGCGTTATGTTAAATGTTACAAAGTCAGTGAGGGTTTGTGTAAAGAACGGTTCTTGAGGTGGAACACATCCAGGGAGCTAGTTTTAAAAGTACTTTGGTATACAAGAAATTCAGTGAGGTTGGAAAAAAAAAACAAGTTAGAAACTGCAGTACTCAATTAAATAAAAAGAGTCAGGAAGAAAGAATTGGGAAGGGAAAGGAGGAATGACGTTACAGTCCATGGTATCTGTCTTCCCAAACTGGCTGAGACGTCAGCACAGGCAGGATAGAAACCCATTGATAGTTATAATCTTCAGTTGTGTTGTCTTTGTCTTACATTTTCCTTTTCTATCCCGTTCTACTGTACCAAATGAATTTTTAACACTTACTTTGACTGAGTAAATATATTCTTTTGTTCTCATATTTTATCTTTTACAAGCAATGATTATGAGTGATACAATAAATGCTGAGCAATTCACGTCCTACAAGTGATGAATATAATTAAGAAACAGAAAGTTACTCCTGAATTACCATGTATCTTATTCAGATTTATCTTTTGCAAGACACTATGGTGGTGATCATCTAAAATTTGTGAAGACTGTTTATATTTGATGTGGGACATGAACACACAAGCACCCTGTATATTGAGTACTTTTATATTATTTTATATTATTACACCCTGTATATTGAGTACTTCTGCCATAGTTTGATACATTAAATAGGGTGATACTCTTGCCTTTTGTGCAACTGTTTCAATGTATGTTTAAACATAGGTACATGTTTAAACATAGCGAAGCTCTGGAGAATGGCAGCGAAGAACACTTGGACCAGTACTACCTCTGCATGCCATTTTCTGCTGCCTGCTTGGCCTGGAATGGCATCTACCACATATTCTACAGTGTCTTACAGTATGATCCTGTTGGGAGGATAATTCCACCAGGCCCCTTTCCATGGATGGGGAGAAATGCAAAGCCTCGTCAGACAAGGCAGTGGAAAACGTTTGGGCAGATCTAGGCCAGCAAGGCTTGTACAAAGAACAGGTCAGAAAGCAGCACAGTCTTTGATGGAAGAAATTCTCACAGAAAACAAAACACCTAATCTACCCTACAGCTGCTAGGCTGTATAGATGATCTACATGGCAAATTGGCAGCTTCTACATTAATGACATCTACATTTCTGGGATAATGCAAATTTAAGTATGTATGCTTACAAAGTCTGGTCCCAGAATGCAATACCTACAGGAAGTTTGTATTCTTGACACGTGTTAATCAATCCTTTCACAAAAGGGTGCTTCAAAAGGAGTTCAACTGCAATGGGTGTCAGATCTTCAGCACCTAATTCTTGGTATATCTTGATGAAATGCTTTAAGAAAAAATAATATATGGTCATTTTAAAAAATGGTGGAAAAGCAAAGATTGCAGCATAATTTTTTTAAAGTATGATGCAAGCTACAAAACCTTCTTTGAATCTGCCTACCTTATCAGGGCTATCTGCCTTCTCCAGATTGCTAAATCTATGTTTATCTTCATCTTTATTTCCTCCAGTATGAAACACTTTGAGTAGAGATGCCACTGAAATAATTTCTTCACCTGTGTAACTCAAGACTTCTTTTTCATCTTCTGTTAAAGTCTTCTCATTTGAAAATATGTTGGGGCTTGAAGAATCCTAAAAAAATTAAGCACAGGTTTCATACTTGGGGATAAAGTCTGTCAGTAGATCATCTGTTAAACATTCATTAAGAACCAGTGGATTACACTTCCAAACTTCAGTTCTTATAAAACAAAAATCATCAACTCACACAAAATTATCTACTGCACTGTCAGATGGGGGAATAGATCCTGAGAATCCAGAAACATCCATAATGTTGGCATTAGTAGAAATTTAATAAACAGCTTTTTCCAGGAATGTGGCAAACATTGCACAGAAAAACTAGTATTTCTCAGAGCAACAAAACATAAAAATATTTAATAGTTACAAACTATAATACCAAGAACTATGTGTTTATTTAAGGGGGAAACTTGATAGTTTTGGATGTTCACATGTAAAAAACAGTATGAATTTTCTAGTCCAAATCAAGGACTCACAGCAAGAACTGTATTCTGGCCAACAGGTAACCAGGTCTCCACTAAAATAGCTATTTTCTAGTTTATGCAGAAAAATTAAGTTTACTTTAAGCAAGCAATTAGGTAATTTTGTGGTGATATTAAAGCTGGTCAAAAAGAAAAACAAACATACAAACAAAAAACCTGTTGTAGAGATTTGTGAGCGCAAACATGAGAAAGGATCTCACACAGGTGAACAATGCTTTGATTGGATTATGCCACTGTGTAGACTAACCACGAACAACAATAGGAAATTGCATTTAATTGAACAAACCATTTCTTTCCTCATTAGGAGAGAGAGACTGTTGAGGTTCAGTCACACTTGTGCTACATGACTAGGCCCTTAATATATTTAATTTTGAGCACAGGAGGAGCAGAGTAATTTATACAGCCTTTTTAATACACAGTAGTTGAGATCACAAAAATATCAACACTGAAGTTTTTCTGTCTCTCACTGAATTGTTTACATTGATCTATGAGACCTACATAATCAATAACAACATTATCGAGACGTAAAAGCTAAGCATTTTAAGTGAGAGGGTCTTTATTACGAAATTAATAAAAGTAAAAGATATCTCAAGAATATCTTTGTCTGAGCTTCTCTTAACAACTTGAAGACTTCAGATGTATTTCTGTAGACAGATACCAATGAGAAGTTGTTACAATTATCAGCAAAGAATAAGAAAAAGAGAAGAGACAAATTAGGCGCAGTTCTGTAAGTGCCTATGTATGAGCCAGCTACCTAAGGAGTATTTCAAAACTTCTTAGAGATGAGCTGCATAGCTCTTTATATTTCACTGATGAATGTTCCACCGATAGTATTTACTATATTTCCAGTACTTGGAGTGAGAACTGGGCTATTTAGATCACATGTAAATAGCCACAGGGAAACAAAGATTTAGTTTCTTAATTTAGTGCTAAAAACTACTTGGGACGTCTTCAGGGCTCTGTGTGTTTGATGGTGCTTGGCTCAAACGTAACATGATGCACAATTTACTTTTCGCCCCCTTGTGTTTGTGGAACAACCTGCATGAAATGTTGGTTCTACTAAAGCCAACAGAGAAAACTCATTCACTTCAGTGGAACGGGATTTCTTTTGTTGTCTTTTGTCTATATTCAACATTATTGTTTAAGAGCACAGGTATGGAACACAAGGCATAAGAAGAAAGAAAATATTAAAATTATATTCTATCAGTCCTGTGATTCGGGAGTGCCAGCTTAGACAACTATAAAGTCAGAGAATCCACACAAGCAAGAATAATTTAACATCTAATTTTTGGATATTCATGGGTTTCTAAGGGACTCTCCAAGATTAATTAAGCACACAAACTGTCTGCATAATAACAGTGCTCTTACTTAGATATTACAAAACTTCCAACCAAACAGATCAAACTAAGCAGAAAATGGAAAAGACGAGAATAGGTTGTGCAGCTTTATATGTAGTGAAATGAAAGTTAGAACTTTCCACTGAAATATGGGAAATTAGGTTCAGGTCCACAGTATCTAATAGGGAGCACTCCGTGCTCTCCTTCTTCCTATAAAATGTGGAAAGGAAATTGTCTTATTCAGTCTCTCCAGTATACAAACTCTGTTGTGCCAAATAAAACACAGCGAAATACAACAATAACTTTTTAAATCCGAAGTGAAAAAATGCTATTTTGTATATGCATATGCATATGTAATCATATGCATATGTGTAGTAAAATAATGCCTTTTCTATAGTGTTTCTAGAGATCTCAACTGTATGTCTAGTCCTGGGCAAATGCTAGAGTCACTGTGGTTGTGAGAGGGCAATGAATCATTTTATTATCTGGAGCAGCAACCTCTTTCCAAAGTATTTACAGATACATAATTTATGTCTCAAAAAATGACTTACCCTTCAATATTAAGTAACTGCTGCATTCAGGGGGCTAATTGCAGTTTTAAGACTTTAACAATAACAACATACTCCAGAAATACTAATAATGTTCAAAAGATTAATTTAATTAGTTGTGACAATACATTCATTATGGCTGAAAATGTTATTTTAAAGTTATTATGTAGCAAACTAATTATCGTTAATTCTTCTGGTTTACAGATAAACCTGAACACTTCAAAATAACAACAAAGATGTGTCTGAATGCCGCAAAGAAACACAGTGGAAAATAAAGGCAATAATATCAGGTTTTGCATCTTGAGATAACAATACCATAAGTCATGCTACAGTCTAATTCCTGGGGATTGACATTTGGTATAAGATCAGGCAAAAGGATTACTTCCATTAATGTATACAAGGACTAGTTACCAGTAAATATCTAAAACTTTCATTATTATTTGGAATGCCAATTTCCAGAGTTTTGGAAGAATCCTTCTGAGTATTACTATCAATGCAGTGTTCCCATGAATTCAATGAGTCTACTTGTAAGGACTGGAGCTACCGAGGATAAGCAAACATAGAGAAAGCAAGTTAATTTATAATTTGAAAGCACTACTACTATTCTCTAGTATTCCTCTATAATATTTTACCGCACACGGAAGAGAAGCTTCCTTTTTTCTGTGAATATATGTTCCAGTAGCAATGCTAAGTGCTCTGTATACACCTTCAACTGGATCAGAGTGGGAGGAAAAGCAAAGCAGCATCTCAATATAGTTCAGCAGAGCAGGGTCTTTTCTAGTATCCACAAATAAACTGAAGAAAAACTATAAAAGGGCAAAAATACACAAATTAATTTCTATAAAGTAGAATTAAATTAAATACAAATCAAGGACTGTAGAGAAAAGGATGAAATATGGTAATTACTGCTAATAAGAGACACTATACTTAAAAATATGTTGTGGCTGTACAAACCAAGATAAATCATAAATGTGTGTTAAGTAATTCAAGGAAACAGAAATTGAATTTCATGGAAAAGGGAGAAATTAATAAAACCTTGTATCATGACAAATATATTCAATGCATTTTTTGTATTCAGATTATTATTAGCCTTTCTTTCATGGAAAATCCTATGAGATTAGATGCAGTGATCATTTGCCTCTCATTCTTCACAAAGCTGGTTGCTGTGTAGCAAAATTAATGTAATTCAATGAAGAACAGGAGTAATTAAGTCTTTCTGAGTAGACTATGATTTAGAATACACAAAGCTGATTCTTGGATTCCTTTCTACATATTCTGAAGCACCACTTGACCTGAAAAAACATTGAAGAAAATGCAGCACTTATTGAAAAACAGAGACCCGAAAAACTCTGAAATGAGACCTCTCATGTTTGAATACTGGTCTCTTCAAAATACCCATGTTTTCAGTTACCTTTATGAGGTGTTTTAGCCTGTCTAAAGGCACAGGTTCTTTGCAACTTTCTGTTATGCTTAGATCTTCGTTTCCATCAAACCATAAGCCAACCTGATTTTAAAAAAAAGGTAAGTAAGTAAATAAATAAATAAATAAGTTTGTTTCGTTTCACACATTGAAATAAGGTGGTCTTTGTACTCTAACTGCTCTCTAACAGAGAGGTTATTAAGAGCCTAATTTCTGGAGCTAACCAGACTGAATTTGGTATTAATATACAGTTACATAAGAATTATTAAGTAGCTGTTTGTACATTGTAACAGATACCTGAGAAATTATTGAAAATCAAGTAGGATAGAGGCGAACATATGCTTTTGAAAAAAGTGAAAATTAACTACATAGTTGTAAATCTATGCTGCCAAAAAATCATAATATGATGTGAAGTTTCTATGCATGTTCTGGTTTCTTCCTTTTTGGATATTCTTTGCTAACCCCCATAGCTTTTGTCCAAATTGCACTTTTAGAAGAAACAGTCCATACAATTCAGTATGATAAAGGATGGAAGCATGGCTCTCTCCATGCTTGCCTGCTCCCAACAAAATGACCAACTATCCTACAGAGCTACAGATACAAGCATAAATTAAAAGTGCTCAGAATAAATTCTCTAGTACTAAACTCAAGACATAGGAGTATCAGCTAGATCTAAAACAGGATAGGCATGAAGAAGCTGCCTACAGAAAAACTCTTGTGTGAAACTACACCAGGTTGTACAAAACAACATCACAGAAGGGACAACCCAGAACCATTACCTGGGGATGGTCCCCTGCACTGTGTAGTTTATTCATACAAGGGCAGAGAGAGAGGCCAGCTGAAGCAGCTCAAAATCCCAGTAGGAGGTTATTCCTGCTGTTCTCAGTGAACACTGCTTGTCATTGTTTCTTGTTAAGACAGTAAGACCTCAAAAAAATTTGCCCTGAATTGCTCAAAAAGAATACAGCAAAGATGGCAATAAAACCAACTCATATTTCCTAATCAATTAATTTGAAATTAGAGGGCTAAACTTCAGTGTGACAATTTCTGTTCCTGTTCTGCTCATAACTGCACATGCAAAAGCTCCAAACCACAGTACTGTCAATAACACAAAGCGCAGGATCTCATACATAGCAGATACATAGGCAATATGAATCAACTGTAGACCAAACTCTTCAGAGCAATGCACATAGCTGAACTGAGTTTTTTTGGATGGTCTCCAGAGTTTCCCATTATGTTCTGCAGAGCATCTATGTTATGTGCCTACCTATACACTTCTCTTCTGAAAAAAAGGAATTTCAGTTGTGACGTCATCTGTGTGTTCATGAACTTTTAAAGTTCTTTTAGGTCTATAAACAAGTGAGACTGTCAGTTCAGAACCATCACTCCCATGGGAAGTTTGGAAAAACTGACAGGGAGTAAGTCTATAAACAAATCAGTTGTTTATTGCATATTTACTACCTTGTAATCCTGAAATGTTTAAAGTAATTTTTTGGTTAATATTATATTTGAAATAGGATCCTGTGCTAAAATGTACATTCTCATCTGCATGTCTTGTAACTGCTGGCTTTTTTTTACGCTCTCACACCTCACTAAACCTTAAAACAATAAAAACATAAATGTTCAGACCTGCAATTTTGGGGGTTTTTCTGGCTATGTAGAATTTGTTTCTTTGAAAGTCTGTGGTGGCCAGGGATTGGCAGGTGCTCCTAGAAGTTTTAAATTAACCAAAGGAATTCTGAAAATGGCAGGCCTCTGGACTAACACAGCCTTTATTTCTTTTTTTTTTTTTTCAAAAACCAACACTAGGTGATTGGAAAACAAATTGCAATAAAGGTTCTATGAAATTTATTCAAGACAGTTTGAAAATCATATTTAGTATCACCAAACAAATAAACAGACAGGCAGGACTGTAGACCTTCTGTGTATACACGCACACACACATAAATATGTGTATCTATAGACACATACATGTACATATACATGATATTTACAGCTAGCATGAACTAAGAGAGTGAACCAGCAATCACTTGAGGTGTGATTAAGAATGCAAAGTAATAGTAAGTGAAAACGACAATTTTGCTAAAAGAATAAAAATGCATTCATAATACTTTCATGAAAATTACTTCCTGAAAAACCTTGCTGAACTATGTGACAATTCAAATAGAAGTTGTCTTCAGAGAAAAGATCAAAGAATTTTATAATTTTCCATGTATTCAAGGTCTGAGGAATTATCTCAAGAAAATTTGTAACTGTAAAAAATCTAGAAATATTTAATTAAAGTACAGCTGATGTGAGAAAGCTAAAATCCTCATTTTTGCTTGAAGCAAATGATCTTATTCAGTGTCAAATAAGTTAATAGCCATCAAAGTGCATACAGAATGGTTTCTTTAAAACAGAAAGGATTTTCACCTGAAATTAATTTACGGGGAAAGCAGGAAACCTAAGAAAAAGTAAGTTTAATTAGCCTGATTTGTGACAAGATAGATATTAGGCCATCAATTTCCTGAAAACACTTTTCACTAGTAAGCATCCTCAGACCCAAAGCATTTAAAATTCAGACTGAGTGTCTCAAGGTGAATATGCAAACAACATATCATTCAACTCAGAGAGTTCAACAAAATAAAACTTGATTGAAAAGATAAAAGGGTTATAACCTGCATATAGTGTTCCTGTGAAACAAAACCTGATCCGGTGACATCAACAGACTTGAAGCCATGCAGTGTTTTGAGGAGTTGTGTCACAGATGGCACCGGCCAAGGCTGTGCTGCTGCCAGCAAGAACCTACGCCAGTCAGTAAGTTCTGAGTTCACTGTGAACGCAGATGCCAGATTTTCTAACTATAAAACCAAAATAATAAATATTGTCAAATATATGTGCATAAACATACTATTTCAATATCCTATGTATCCTTAGGTCTTTTCCTGGCTAGGATGGACAAGGTTGTGCAGTGAGATTTCGCATTTCTCTTCAGGGCAGGTACTACTAAATGAAATAAGCCAAGGGCCACTGTGTGTCAACTAGCACGTGCAGTTGGTATCTCTCTAAAAGACACCCTGACTCCCCAAATAGGCATCTATATCTAAACTGCTCATGAGATATTATCCCTTAGAAGACGCTAACACCTGATTCATGCTCTGTCATAGAAGAGTACCAAGAATTGAACAGACAATTTAGCACCATGAGAACAAAATCCAGTAAATCCTTGGTCCTGTGCCTTGGCCCTGTTACTCTCACAGGTATCTACCAAGTGGCTTTTCTATGTTCCAGCATTATTTTCAGCAGGAAAAAACTCGTGGTAGAAAAGCTGCTTTGCAGCTTGCTGTGTGTGTCTTTATACCAGTAAAGTTGTTCACATATTCAGCAGAGAACAGAACACACACAACATCTCCTGACAGAGATTGCAGAGGCTGTGTCTGAGAGGGGGAACCGAATCAGCCCAGGGCATTTCTGCACTACTGCACCTCCGCACTGCCTTCTGCCCCACACCCACATCTCCCCGTCAAGGGAAGTGTCTGGGTTGCTCCAGACCGCAGTCAGAGGAAACAATGTGTTCACAGGAAGAAGGGCCTGGGCCAGCACAGAGTGAAACAATTTGGTGACATTGTAGATGTCATCTGTCCTAACGCTGGCCAGAACAACTCTGCTTATTCTTAACTGAAAATTCATTTGAGATTCTATTAAGTCACACAGTGATGAAATGGTGAGTTCAGCTCAGAATAGCTTGTGCAAAATAAATGTATACCTTAGCTTATGCTTCACAAATTTCCTTTTGTAAGTTCTTGCTTTCACGATAAATTTTAAAGTCTCATTGCAAAATGGTTCTTTTAAGGAAAGAAAATTCTATTATTAAAATAAAGATAGGATTTATAAGCACTAAAAGTTCTCAAAGAATACAGAACATGGGATACGTGCACATGTGGTCTATTAATAGACAATATTTGACAGACAGCTTTCCCTGTATAATTAATTTCCTGTGCTAAGATTAGGATTTTATATACTTATGATGACAGATGTGACTAGTGTTCACTAAACTCACTGGAAGTACACCATTTTAAACTTTAAAATGTTTTACCCATGCAGTCCATCTGTGTGAAGAATATCTGAATAAAGCTGTTTCCCTCATGTGAAATTCAATTAAAATCTTAATGTGACTCATGGTTTACTGTCAGGAATAGTTATCAAAACACACTAAAACAAGTAAATATTTTCATTCCATAGTCTTACCAGCAACATCCGAAAGAAAAATTAATTCAGTATGGAAGTTGTGGGAAGACTAAATTCTAAGTTTTTGTGTTCCTAAATCTGAAAACTTTGGATGGTGTCTTAAGGAGTGATATAATTTGAAAACTGTAAATAAGTATAGCGTTGACAAAATTTCTGGCACAGTAACTTCCATAATCTTTCTCTAGTGAAACAGAAGAATTTTAAAGAAAAACTGATAATGCCCTATAATAGTTACAACCTTCATCTTATCCTAATAAGGACAATGCTGCATCTTCTACACAAACCAATACTCCAGTTGAAGAGAAAATAGGTGCTAACTTACATCTGGAAGTGTTAAGTTCATCCATGCATCAGGAAAGCAATTTATTCCAAGATTCAATTTAACCAAGCCACTAATAGTGTCAATAAACACTTTCTTTTGTATAAAACCTAATAAAAAAAATCAATATAAAAATATGTTTAGCATTTTAAATAGACTTCTTCTGTTAAAAAAAAAATCTATCTTTTAATTTTAATGGCTATATGAGAAAGTTGTTTATTTTCCTATTATGCTGTATTGATAATGCTAATATCTTCCAAACAAAACATAAAATTTCATAATTTAAAATAAATCATGTGTGACCTCATAGCAATATTTCAGCTATTTCACTGCAGTGCAATTCTTTTGATACTTGATCTGATCTGCATTAGGATCACTAATCCATCCTCACATGGTCTGCACTGACAGTTAATGAGTAGTTCACAAACACCAATCACACAGCCTTCTGTGTATTGAACATCTTTTCTTCCACTCTGTTCTATTATAATCAATCATAAATCTATCACCACTCTTTAAAGCAAATGTATGCTACAGAATAGGGTGTAAAACACACACCGTTGGCTGTAATAAACAAAATTTAACTGTTTAAAAAGCTTCTCAGAACTCATGTGTGGGAGTTAAAAATAGCTCCATTAATTTTATTTTAAAGAAACCCCAGGAGAAAAATAAGTAAGAGCAACAAATCATATTTGCTTTTCAAGTAGGAACAGATTTGCTTATGAGCAAACAGAAACTTCAAACTTCATGCATGGTATTAAAACACAAAATTATGTATAAAAAAATTTAACACACAGATATGAGTCTTTTCTTTCAGAAACAGACTTTGCTGGCTCAGTGAGGGTACACTGCAAAACCGCTGCATTAACAACAATAAATATTAAATACATTTCAAGTTATTTAAATTTTGAGCGACAAAGCTGATTTTTGGTCAGGTTGTGATCAATTCCACGGCATTACAACAGGGAGTTTTCAGATTAACTTTAATAGCAAACACAAACAGTGAAATACTAGAGAGACTTACTTATTTTTTCCCTTTTTACAGTCAAACTTCTTGTCCTTTTGAAAATGCATAGCTGTGCACATTCTACAGCTAAGTCAACTTTTTGTTTGAAGTGAAACAGTGAAATGAAATTTGAGTTTATGAAAAAGATATGTGGTAGGAATATTAAGAACATGTTTGAATATTAATTTCATTGTGTCAGTATTCAAAATCAAACTGTCAATTTGAATAGACAGTCTGCATCTCTGTAGACCTCTTCACCTCCAGTCAGAAAAACCAGGCTTTATGCCCTCAGCACATCGTAACACAGCAGAGAAATCCTACAATAATAATAAGCTTGGAGGGAAGAGGACAAAAATAGATTTGGGAAGCTCAAAGTCTGTTGAGGCAGGAAGAAGGAAGCAAGAAACACCTGGACTTGAAGCCTTAATATCCTCCCACAAATTTCAGCATGAAAGCAAAAGCTGGGGAAGAAATACTGTCACACTGGTAACAGTGCTCTGATGTCACATCTTGAAAGTTTTTGAGTTATCTACATTGAGAAACATCTAAAAATCGTGATAAATCATGTGCTGTTTACTGAAGCACTTTGGATTGCTCATACAACTTTAAGGTAATCAGAAATTTGTTTTTTCATGAAAACTTCAACCCTCAAGAATCAGATCATTTCCATATGGCACAGTGAAGCCCACATCACAGAAGCATCATTACTCGAACACTTCCTATAAGATTCAATAAACCAGGTAACATTTTAGTGGTTCATGGGGAGAATAGGCTATGGTCCATGAAGGAGCCAATGAACAATAAAAAATATCTACATCTCCTTTGCAGTCTTGGATTATCTAGTGCTTTACCATGAAGAGCCCAGCTATGATAATTTTTATTTCATTTTTTGTTAAACATTTTCCTTTCCACATCCGATCACTGGCAATCTAACTTCCTTCTGTCGCATTATCTTATGCTTTAAACCATTCAACTCCTACTATGATTTCCCATATGACAATAGAAAATGTATGTCCTGTATTTCTTCTGAGTTTCTTACTTCCTGAAATGAAATTTAACTTTATTTTTCTGCAAAAAATTCTGAAAGGATACTTATACCTTTAGATCATTTTTGTGAGGCTACATGACTTCAGAAACATACATAAAAAGTACTTGAGGGAAAAGGAATTTAAAGAACTTGCATCAAAACTAATATCTGAAATGAGATTAAAGGATGGCAATCTAAAACACTACTCACAGTTTATAATAACTATATCATTGTTTATATTAAATATAGAATTGCTGATCTGCTGGAGGGCAATTTATTTTACATTACTACCGCCTCCTGAAACATCTGATGTGGGACAACTCCAAAGTTATAGTAGTTCAAAAATCTTCAAACGGACTGTGACTCAATTTCTCCTACTAACATATGTAGGAGGAATGAGGAAGTCTCAGAGAGACAGAGGAAATCCCTCATAAACATGTAAAAAAAGATATGAAATACTTTCCTCGCTGTGTTTTTTGATATTTTGTCTAGATTTAGTGGATTTGGGTGTATATTACAGAGCACAGAACCATTTTTGAGTATCTGATTATAATACCAAACAAGAGGTGACTCATCATTTCAGTTCAAGGGCTGTCAGTGCTTCATAACCACAAAGAGATGCTAAGAGTGGGCAGCTACACAGATGGTACCCAGGAAAGAATACTGGTGTCTGCAAATGGTACTCTGCAAGTGGTGAAAGAAAATAATGTCCTCTAGGAAGAAAAAAGGAAAACAATTCCCAGAACTGGCTTTTTCCTCTTAGCAAGGCCCATTTCAAAACAGGTATGTTTTTCACAAAATCCTTTTTTAAGTCCAAAATAAAAGAAACCCAACCTAATAAGTTTTAGTTGAATAATGTAGGAGACTGAATAGAAAATCAAATTATTAAATATCTAGAAACATTTTTAATCAGAAGGAGTAGCAAGCATTTTGTAAAAATAATCAGTATTCATGAAGATTTTGAAAAACTGGAGAGATGGTCAGGATCAGTAAGAAAGCTTCACCAAAAACGGATCAAAGTACTTTTTGGAAATAGACTGCACAAATTGATACATTTATGAAATTTCAGATAAAACAATTCAGGAAGAGACTTCAAGCACATTGGAGAACAGGATCAGAATTCAAAGTAAACTTTAAAGACTGGAGATAAAATCTAGACTAAAAGGACGCTACCCAATAAGGATAGATATCAAGTGCCCCACTGGGTGAAATAATGAACTGAATAAATATCATAATGGTAATCTAACTGACAAAGTAAAATTTCTATAGAAAAGTCTCTAAGGATTACGGCCAATTATCATATCACCAGAAAGTACACTGGAAGGCATTAGAAATAATAATTCCCACCCCC